>JACXGJ010008701.1:0-18312 GCA_016801105.1 Esox niger
GCGTGCGTGCTCCAAGTGTCTGTTCTGTATGTGTGTGCTTGCTTCTATTTAGGGGATTTGTCATCGTCAGAGGGAAATGGTATAGCCTTTAGCACTTCTGCGTGTGTGTGAGAGCTGCTTTAGTGTGTGCACGTTACATCTGACATGTGCGCATGTGTCCTTTCCCCCACCTCTGCATTGTCTAGGGAGGCCCCAGTCTGCTCTCACTCTCATCTGCTCTCCTCAGCCTCGTCCCCAGTTAACTGGCCTGAACAGTCTCTCCAGCCCATTGGCCAGCTATCTGCTGGGAATGCTGTGCCACACACACATGCAGGCGTACTCACGCACACACGCACACGTACCAGACTCAGTTCTCAACCCGTGGCTTGTTTTATTACTTACCAGAGGATTGGTGGAGAACACACGCACACACTCTGACTGACAGAGGACAGGAGTCGAACACTTCCTTTCTCATTTTAATTTGTAATTTTCTGGACTGAATTCTAGGACAGATTATGCACACACTACTAGCACTGTCCAGGCAGGAGAGCTTTATGCGTGGTGTGGGGATTTGACCATTTATCATCATTCCATCACACACCCACCTACACAAGTGCGATAGCACACAATTGTTCCTGGTACAGTAGACACACTCGCTCCATCCCTCTCACTCTTTCTCTCTTCATTTTTGTCATGTTTTTCTGAGACTGACCTACCAGCATATGGCAGTCTAAAGTAGATTAAATACTCTAGATGACATTATTCCACACTCCACCTGGGCACTGTTCAATGTGTATTTCAGATTATTACGCTAAACTTCCAGTCTAATGACCTTAGCTGACTTTGACCCTTCATACCACTGTCGTCTCACCCAGAAATGTGTGTGCGCCTGTCTCTCTGCGCCTGTCTCTCTGCGCCTGTCTCTCTGCGCCTGTCTCTCTGCGCCTGTCTCTCTGCGCCTGTCTCTCTGCGCCTGTCTCTCTGTCTCGGCTTCCTGTGTGTGTGCAGGAGAGAATGATAGTTATATTCTCATCTTCATCCACTAATCCTGTATCGGGTCGCAGGGGCAGCACTCTAGAATGATAGTTGTAGTATTGGGGCATACAGATTCTGTCTGTGTGAATCCTCAGTTCCACACTAAAGCCCTCACCATACATCCCTCCATCTCTCTCCTGTCTCTGTCGTTCGTTTCATTTTCTCTTCTCGCATTCCTCTCTTCCTCCTTTTCTTTCCCCACATCCCCCTGTGTGATGCAGTAGCTTTCATAATAGCCATTGTGCATAGACTAATGACCTTCATTATGTCTGTGGTATGTTTGTAGCTCCGCCAGAGCTAGCGGATTAGCTAGCCTCATGTTAGCTGGAAGCAGAAGAAAGCAGGCTTAAAGTACCGTACCCAGTGATCACCATCGCCTGTTTAAAGCCTTCTAAATAGCCTAGAAGACACGATTGAATAAAAAGACTATTGAAGTCACCCAAATTGAATTTTTCCATATGAGACTAAAAGTAATCATCAGGTTTTTTGGGCACATTGCATATCTGAGATGTAGCAATTGTGGTTGTGAGACTTGAAGGTCAGTCATGTGCAGTGTAGCCTAACAATGTTTAGACGTGATGCTCTTAGTCTGAAGACATTTTGTTCTTTTTCATGTGACCTTTTACACATTTAGTGATGTAATTAGTCAAAGTGTTTGTTGTTGTTCTGTGGGGCACACAGACAGGCGCATTTAGTTTCTCCTACGGTCATTTTAGACATATACCCAAATAAATGGTTATCCATTAATTATCCATGGAGATTCATCGCTGGATGAGGCTCCTTTTATATTTGGAAAGCATTGTGGCGTACACGTTCATTATCTCAGGCTTATGTCGCCTTGCCAACCGCTTGGCTGTATGGAGAGAGGGTTTCCTTCTCAGCTGGTTGGGTTAAGACATGGTAATGAACTAGTGTGAGAGGCCTTAAATCTCCCAGACCTCTAGCTGCTTGGAAGCAGAGCATTGGCTGGGGCCTTCTGCGGATACTCTGCCCTCCTCTCCCATTCCTCTCCAGTCATTGTATGGGGCCAAAATGAAACTTGCCTGCCTGTCTCTTGGTCTCTCTCTTAGTTTGCTGGCTGGCTGAGTGCATTCCTCATGTCAGAACAACCATGCTAACAGACGACTAGTAAGAGTTGACGGAACAACATGGCCAAACTGTTTAAAGCTCTCTGCTTGGCTAACATTATTTCCACTGACATATTTTGAAGAGAAACTCCTTCAACGTGAGCTCCGAAAGTTAAATTGCTGCGTCGGAACTGGCAGTGGACCGTGAGTATCGTTTTTCTGTGACCAATCCCTGTTGAGGCACCGTTGAATTTCCGTTTGAATGTTGCCACACAAGTTGATCACACCTACACCGTCATTTATCCTTGTGTCAACTGGGTATGTTCGCAACAGTCAGCATTGAGCTCATTTCCACCAAGCTGTTGAAACATATGGTTTGCAGCTTTCTTTAATGCTATGCTCCAAAACAACAGTGGCGCCCCATTCAAAATGTGCATTCCTCATGTACTTCTGGTGGACCTAAACAAATGGGGCTTTAGGTGTGCTCCAGGCCTCTCTTTGGGCTGCTGGAACAGTCAGATTCTAACTGCCAATTAAACTGAGGTCGACTCAGCCAGACTGAGTCTATTGAAAATCACCTGGTGATTTGCAGCTGCTAAAGACAATAGCTAGTCTACAAAGAAGCCTGTGTAGCGGGTGACTGCCTTTCAACTGGCCATATTGATTTAATTACAGATAGAAACATCTGTAAACATGGGGTCATCCAAAATGGCATTCTGTAGTTAGAATTAGCTTGTTAGTGCGCTACTTTTGACCAGAGCCCTGTGGTATTCTGTTTTCCTTCTCATTGGGCGGATGGCAGCCCTTACTACCATTCAAATGAACAATATGCTCCCAGTCTACTTGGCAGGAAATCAGGCAAAAAGGCTTGGGCACAATGCCATAGGGTGCTGTAATGGAGTGTAACACAGAGATAGATGTTGTTTGTTGAGAGGTTTTTCAGGGAGTTCTTATACCGGGGGATCGGTCTGTCTAGAAGTGTGTGTGTGTGTGTGTGTGTGTGTGTGTGTGTGTGCCTGCCTTTGTAACTGCCTGTTGGTTTACTTCGTCTCCACATATCTGGTGGTCATGGATGCCTAGGGACGTGTGTGTGTGTGTGTGTGTGTACAGTTCCTACAGTTCTTCTCACCTATTGCACAATCCATCTCATCTTAGAAAAACATACTGCAGTTGGTTACCCTCAAATACGTCTCCATTCCGCTTTTCCCTTTCTGGGGTCAGAGGTTTTGGTTTGTGGACCTGTAATATAACCACACATGGTCTCTACTATATCGCCTGTAATATAAACACTCGTTGTCTTTTGGCACAATAAGATTTTTTAATTTTACTAGCAAGGAGAGAGGAGTCCAGGATTACAGACTGTGAGGCATCTCTAAAGTAGCACAGAACAATCATCAGTACTCATAGAGTAAAAGGAGTGTGGTAAGATACTACATGGCTGTCTTATGTCAACAATACATAGGTTTTACCCAAAAGGGCAGATTGCACCTCCTTTCCCCAAGGGGATAGGGGCACATCATTAATGAAAGCTGGACAACAGTCCTGAGGAACACGGGACAGATACCCTTATTGGTGTAGGCAGAATAACAGATGGTCAGATCTACTAATTACATACCAAGGAAGAGGAAAGTAGACATTTTCTACAATGTAAATTAGTTCAAGAAATTCCAAGACTCTCTGTTATATCACCTGTAATATAGTATCTACTGTAGCACCTGTAATATAACCACACATGGTCTCTACTGTAGCACCTGTAATACAACCACACATGGTTTCTAATAAAGACTTCAACCTCCCATCTGAAAATGATCAATGAAACTATGGCCTATTGCTTGTCAGGCAAATATTTGTCTGTAATGGGTTACCATACTGTAAAGTTTAGTAAAAGTTTTTACCCCTCTGAACTTGAAAGCATGACATGGGGATGTTCCTTCTGGCCTTGATGATGCTGATCACAGGACAGTCAAGCGGCAGAGAATATGTATTGCGATATCTCTGTTAGAAACTTGATCAGACATGCATTGTCATAGCTGTTTTTAGGTAATCAGATTGTGGTGTTTGGCTGGTAATCAGTTTGTCCAATAAGTCAGTCCACAAACAAGGAGACTAATGGAGGAGGCAGAGAAGGCGAGTAAATTCCCTTTAAACCAGAGGCCTGTAACCTCTCAAATGTGTTTTTCTGTAGCAGTGCGATTGGGGGGATTTCCCCAGAGGTGAGACTGGGTTGACTGACCAGGTAGTGCTGGTGAAAGGAAAAAGCAATGGCTAGCATTTTCTAAATTGCAGTCAATAACATGATCAGGCCCCTGACCCCCCCCCCCCCCCCCCCCCCCCCCCCCCCCCCCCCCGTCTCACTCACTTCTGGCCTTGTCTCGTATGCATTCGCTCTCTCACTGCATTAAGACACCTCAGGGATGGAGAGATGGTGATGAAGTTCTCCACATCCTCTCTCCTACGAAGTCTCCTATAGTCACTAGGTAGTGTCTGTGTTTGTATTGGTTAATGGTGGGCATCAGTAGATGGTGTGGGTGTGTCTTTCAGTCAATGACACATCGTAATCAATGGCCTTTTGTTGTTTGTGTCTGTAGCGGGTGTTTGTGTCAGTAGGGTTAGGTAGGTGCGTGCGTGCTGGTTCGATGTCTGTGCCTGACATATCAGTCGCAGGCTCAAACATATGTTTCTTCCAGCTCTTGTTTTTATCTGGAGCAATGGGTTTCCTTCAGATTAAACACACAACTGCCCAGAGATGCATTTCCTGGATTGTATGATACAGAGAACACTTAAATATTGGATGAAACCAGGGGGAGATGAGCCGTGTAAATAAACCACACTGTCAAAATACACTTCCTTCATCATGGGAGAACAACCTGATAGTGTTGTGTATCTGAGTGTTTGCACATCCTTTCTCTCCCTCTCAGTGTATTTCTCCTTTTTTCTCTCTCCCTTCCTCCCTGTCTGTCTTCCACGTCTTCCGTCGTCGTCATCCTAGATTGGGGCTCTATGTCCTGGCCTCCCTGCTCTTCTGTTTTGGAGCTGTGCCCACTCCTGCTCTCCTCTGTCTTTCCTTCCCCTGTATGAAGAGCTCATAGTGAAAGCCCATGGCTGTGGGTTGTGAGCTCCCTCCCTTCGTCGTTCCTACCTTCAACCGCAGGAACAGACAGAACATCAGAGGGGGGGGCTGCTGACGACAGGCCGTGTGTCATCTCATGTCTCACACACACACACACACACACACACACACACACACACACACACACACACACACAGATATCTTTCTGCATACACACAGCCATCTCATTCTCTCTCACACACACTCACTGTCTCTCTTTCTCACTCACACAAGCACCGATCTGCCTCCCAGCTGAATGGTTTATGTAAGACGGTTTGTAGGCCTTAAGAGAGGATTCCATGAAATTGCAACATATTATGTCCCTTCTCTGAGAGACTGCAGCCGTAGGCCGATGGAGATTAGGACACTGCATGATAAAACCATGTACAGGGTCATGAAACCTTATAGAATACTTTGATTAACAATAAAATGTATCAGAGCTTAACACAAAAGAACTGATTCATGAAATTTGACATGACTCCTTTATATGACTCCAATATGTTTTCCTAACACTTTTGTGGTATAATATTTTTATCTGGTTTTTGGTATGGGTCAAGAGGTAGAGGTAAACGTGTGGTTGGGCTGCAACAAGTAATCTATAAAAATCGGTAACGTTGATTAAAAATAAATTTGGCAACGAGGGTCACTATCGATTAGTTGGGTCTACATGAGACGCGGCTTAAACATATAGAAATATAGTGGAGGAGGATGTCGCATACGACCAAAAACGTCAAATGTTTGGGACCGTTTTACATTGAAGAATTCGTGGCATAATTTGCGAAGGTGCACTCATGCCACGGGAACACGACTGTACAGTAATGCATTAGCACTTTAAAAGAAAACACGTTGTAACCTTGATGATGGAAGGTGACGAGAGCTTAGAACGGTACGTTGATATAATACACATTCATTTTAGTTTGTATTCATGGAGTTACATTTTTAATTGATGATTAGTTCATGTTGAATGCATGGCTGCGCGTTAACTTTTTCCACCACCAAACCGTGATCTACTAGGGTTATGTTTGAATACAGTTGAGTGGCTCGGGCTACCTAAGCGACTTTGTGCGTTAACCCATTAGTGTCAAAGTTGGTGTGTTCTTCAGAATAGAAATGTTTCTTCACAAAGGTACTTAAATGCATTAAAATGTTCCTTAAAATTTTCAGGATCAGTCAGAAGTCTCTCAACTAGCCTCATATAATGTCCTGGAATGCTTTCCTGACAGTCTTGAAAATTATATTATGTTAACCCTTAAGTTTTTGCCCATGTTATATGTTTTATAACTACTTCTTACAGTTATAGTGAAGGTGTTGTAAAACGATAAAAACATTGAAAACTGTCATTTTAAATACAACTCTTGCATTTAGTTCTGTGAATGATGAAGTAAGCCCCAGGTTCACTGATTATCAAAGTAGTTAGTTGGAGAAAGTAAACATTTATTTGTATTTGTTTTCAGAGGCAACCAGGTTTTTGGCTAAAATATCCTGGCACTGATTAAAGTTCATGAACGCTGAAGATAACAGGCCTCAGGACCAATGCAAGCAACACCGTCCCGTATAATCATCCTCTGCCTATCAGGGATTCATTTGTTTTTCTTTTCTCCCTGCTTCGTCAGGGATTAGATGTGTACAATACATTTCTGGGTAGAAGCGAGGACCACCTGGCTTCAGATGTTGTAGGTTAACTGTGGAATCCCCTTGCCTGTGTTCTGTTATGGCCTTGCAAATGGCTTGTCTTCAGTTTGTGTACTTGGGAGTATTTGTCTCCCCATTGTCTTCTGTCGTGGGTATCAGAGTTGATGCTCACTGTCATCGCTCCCCTTTATTTTTCTGGATTGACTTCACCGTATGACTGCCGTTGTGACAGCTAGTGTTTCTACCGCACACGGTTGTTGTCGTCCATTCACACGTGCACCACACACACACACACACACACACACACACACACACACACACACACACACACACACACACACACACACAGTCCCTCTTGAGCTGTTGTGCACTTCGCCGTCTTTCCCAGAGAATGGCAGGTGCTCAAATGATAGTTCTGTGAGCTGGTGCCACCGAGAGCCTAGAGCCGATCAGGGCTCCGCAACCACAGCACTTAACCTGTCAGTCCGACCGATAGCACCGCATAACTCAGTGACACTTCATTAGCACCAATCAGAAACCTACTCTTTTATTATTCGGCGTTATGGATTGTGTCTTTGTGTAAATGCCAAAGCAGATGAAGCTTGTCTGAAATTGCCATAAAAAGTTTATTTTTTATTTTTATTTAAAGTGATTCTGCTTTAACAAATTGCCAAGCTTTTATGAGTTCATTCATTTGTGCTCATCTATTGTTAATCTAACGTGGGTGACTACAGAGCTCTGGGTATTATATTTTGTATTCAGAGCATCGGGTCCTATAAGGGTGGAGACTGCTCTGCTGCCATAGACCATGCTCAATTTGATGGCTATATCCTGCTTTGTCATTACCCTGTCCTTATCCACTGGAATGGGTTGGGGGAGATATGAATCAGTAAATCCTGAAAATTCCATCGGCCGCTACATTCCACTTCACAGGTAATGCCAGGTTTGAAACCAAATTCATCTATTTAATGCTAGTGGCCCTAATTTCTGCCATGTAATTTCTGATATTATAATGTTTTACTTTGACACTAGTACCAGCTTTAGTATCACAATACTTGATTATCAGTCAATACCAAAACTATGCAAAATTGATATCAAAGGTCAAACAGTGTATACACTTATTAGGGCTGCAATTAAGTATTTTGATATTTGATTATGTTCTTACTTTGATTAGTTTAAGAACGTAAAAAATAAGCACATTATTTCCAGCATTACGTTCAAGTGTTTTACATTTATACAAGTGTTTATCCTCTCCTGGCACTATGCTCTTTTTCTAACACTTTGAGATTACAGAAATGAAATAATAGAAAATGTGGATGAAATAAAGGCTTTTATTAAGTGCGTACAACAGCTGTTTTTACATTATTCCTCAAACTCAAAGCTGTTATACTCTTCAGCGTGAATGGTGACAAAACTGTTTTGATGAATTATGTATAGTAAAGAAAACACAATGAACACCATCCAATTAGTCGAGCCAGCTTGTTTACTTTGCGAGTGAAATATGCTAAAATGCTATCTTGTTTTTTTATTATTTCAGAATTGCATGTTGTGCTTAATGAATCTCTACAGTACAATATAAAGACAGACAGGAGGAAATATGAAAGGCTAAGACATTGCAGAGTATCTTCTATCTGGCAGCATTAAAAATAGCTTAACATCACTATATTGCAATAAATGTAGGTTGACTGAGGAAGCTTTTTGCACAAAGTTTCTCTTGTGGAGAAATGTAGGATTCGCAAAGTTTTATTCTCATGGTGTAATCCGTCAATGATTCAGGGTGCGCTTTGCTAGCAGGTGTTGCTCAGCTGTAAACCAACTCCATGTCCCTATGTACCCCAGGAATTTGGTGGTGCCAACATTAATGTGCAAATTTGTCATGCATTCATGAACGACGTCTCACTTCGAAACCACATTCCTTGAAGCTAAACCGAAAAGAGCTCTCCCAAAACCAGACTCCTCTTCCATCGTTCACCGTTTTCTTTTCTTTTGCTGCATTTTAACTAGCGAATCGATAGCACAGTTGTTGCCGACAATTATTTTATTATCGACATTATCAAGTGTTATCGATTAGTTGTTGCAGCCCTAAAGCCGGTTTCCCAGAACGGCACTACATCCAGACTGATAAACCAAGCTGTTGCGTTTCTCAATTATTTTGGAATGAGTATTTGACGCAGGGATTGACCAGTATTGAAAGTGTCATAAAATCTCCAAAATGTAAGTTTTAGAGAGGTGTTAGAATACCAGTAGTTGGGTATGTTATGACCCAAATATTGTTCCAGTTTTGTCAAATAACAGATTCTGAATATAACCTTGTTAATGTACCGTGCTGGCCTCTCTTCCTTCATCTGTCTTTTGTCTCTCGGTCCTCACCCTCTCCACTCTGTGTGCTCCATCTCTTCCTTCCAGTCCTGTTCCTCTCCTCCCCAGCCTCTCTCTATAGACTCATTAACAGTGCATTCTAAAGGCTAATCTGGTAACACTGTTTCATTAGGCTGCAATTGGTATTTGAGTGGTTTCGTAGGGGCCCGACAGACTTGCAGTGGCCCTGGTGGTTTCTTTTAGTGTCTTTTTAATTCTCAAGCCCGGCCTTGACCGTGCAGTGCTCCGTGAACAGCCTGTCCTTTTGGTGCAGCCTCGACTGAGTCGTAGTCGAATAGTGTCGCTAAGCTAATGCCATGGCAAAAGCTGAAGCCTGTCTATCATGCTTTAATCCCGGAGTTCAACTAATGTCACAGTGAAGGACAAGGCCCACATCTGGACAGGCGGGTCACGTGTTCTGGAGGCGCACATGCGTGTGGTTGGATGCAACGGTAGCCCTCCACGGGTCACCCGGGACCTTTGGCTCTCCCGCCTCGGCCATCGCTGTGACTATGAGAGTTAATGCTTCACACCTCTTACACTGTGCTTACTCCCCGGCATCACATCAGCTTGGTGAATGGCAGAGAGGTTAAGCAGGCCTCATCTGATGAATGTGCAACTTTTTGACTGGTGAGAAGGATGAGGGTGCGAGGACGAAGAGGGAGCGTCGACGTCCTCGCTTCCTGTCTGAACTGTCTCCCGGTCTCTTTCTCTTCTCGCTTTCCTCCCAGCTTTCAGTCCCTCCCTTCTGATTCGCCAGTCAGAGCACGTCCCGTCCCAGGCATTCTGATTAGCAGCGTCTGTGTATCCCACAGTCTTCTGGGGGTGATGGAAGGAGGGGAGAGGATAGAAAATAACATTATCTCTCCTTCATCGCTCTCGTCACCCTCTCCCCTTCTTTCCCCCTCATCTCGTTATTATGTCGCCTGTTCCGAGGCCACCTCCCACACCCCTCAACCACAGAGAGAAGAGCTGCACTGCTAGCAACAAAGGAAAAGGATGGTGGCACATTCAGAACTTCCACTTTATGGTTTACCTCAGCAGAAATGTTTGCCAAGCAAGGGGGAATAGAGGCTGATATCGGCCGGTAGTACGGTGGAGGAAAGTGGAAAGGTGTGGTTTAGGTGACAGACAGCTGGAATATTTTTTTTCTAGCATTAGCGTAATCAGACATTTTCCATGGTGTTCTTAGCTTGTTGCCATTAAGAATGCTAACAACAATGTTAGTGCGAAACGCCATACAGTGTGTTCTTTCTTTGACAGAAAGCCAAATGCTTACTGGCAAAATTCAGACCTTGTCATCTCTACCTTAGGAATATGAGCCCTAGTCTAGTGACACATGGCATGCTAGGTGGCCCTGTTTGTTTCCGATAGAGATCTCCTCTGCTCCTACGCACATTGTCCCTTAAAGCTCCCTGACTGCAGCTAATTTCTCTTAGCCATGTACCCAGAGCAGCGCTGAGCACCACCCTCGCCTTCCACCCCCACTTTGGAGGCCTGTTCTTGGGCACACGCGAAGCGAGGTGTGCCGAGCTGTTTGCAGGCGTGGAGACAGAAAAGGCTGTAATCCCATTTGGGAGACGCTGCACTCTGTCGGTGATTAGATTACTTTAACACGCTGCTATCATGAGCTCTGTGTCTCAAGCGCCCAGGTCCCTTAAAAACAGCAGTAGGACTTGTTCTAATACTCTGACATTAGTGTTGCGGCTGCCGGGCTGGCTTGCCGGCTGGGTAACTACTGGTGATCTCCTTTTACCATAACTCTGATTTGGAAGTGAATCCAGAGGGGTCTCACCTCATTAGCTGATTGGCTGTTGAGTCCAAGGCTGCCTGTCTCAATGTTTTTGGTCTAGGGTTGAGTCGGTCTGCAACACTGTGTGTGTGTCAAGGAGCTCAGCTCTGGTCTGGTAATTGGCTGTTGACTGGCGGGGTGAAGAGTTCACGTTCCCTGTTTGGCGTTCATGCATCTACGATGGGGTGGGTATGGAATATATTGACCCATTCTACAAGGGAGGAGGCCGATTTTACATAAACTCCTGACCCTTAATGTCAGAGGAAGTTGGTTTTGTTCTTAGTGCACCTTGTTTTTTTACATGTTCCCCCCAGTTTTTGACATGAGCCATACTTGTGCACAGTTGAGTCCTTCTGTCAAGATATATGGACTTGTCCAGTTACTTCCCCCCCATTCATTGCATTGTTTTGTGACGTATTCACAGCAGTGTTTAGGGAAAAGAATTGGCCCGAAGGAGCTTTCCCATCACTCAGTGCTGGCGCCTACTCACACTCTTGCCACGCCCCTCCCTCGCAAGTGATCCTCTCCCTTTCCAGCAAGCTCTAACCATCGGCAGTGATCTTTTCCTCTCTACTGACAACCGTTTCCAAATTGACAAAAAGGCCGAGCAGGATTTTAAAAAAAAATTCTCCTTCACTTTTCCTATGTTTTTGTCAGAATGAGTAGGGCAGTTGGTTTTCTGAGTGACAGTGTCTGGTGAACAGAGCTCTGGCCATGTCACAGGGAGAACAGTGTGCCGACAAATGATGATGGCCAATCTGTTTTCCCCAATTGCCTGGTCTCTGGTTTCCATCATGGTTTCTCTAGGGTTCACCCATAACCCTGGCCACTTGAAGTTGCAAGAAATGTCAGCTTTCGAGAGACTTCCCAGACACAATCCACTTACTAATTCTTATTATTTCTGGATAAAATCGTTTTTATACCATTTTGAGTTGTTTTTTGATGGGTCAGTGAAGCTGTTTAGCTTTTGCACTTTATTGGGGCAACTTACCTTTTAATATTCGGCCAGTGTAAAAATACTGAAGTCAGATCATATTATTCTTTCTTGTCCTCCAGGTGACCTCAGGCAAATGTTTGGCAGCGAACATTCCTCAGCAATATGAGATTCTCTAATGACTCAAATTCTCTTTCTTCAATGTTTTGGGGCCTGACGTCCCTTGAATGTAGAGCAAGAGTAATATTATTCACAATTAAGTCTAGAGCGATCAACATTTTCTTTATTTTTATGTCTTGAAGGCTTATTCTTGGTTTAAATGAGTGGTTGACAGCATCACTTGGTCAGAGGTGTTGATGTCTTGAAGGTAACGAGCTGTTGGTCACCAGTCATACTCAAGCCATGCGAGCGAGGGTCTTGTAACGGATCTGAAGTCTAAATCTGTGCAACAGAGGGGTGAACATTACCACATAGACATGTCTCTACATTATCTAGAACTGTTTAAACAGCAGCAACTGGCACTATAATGACACATGGGCGCAGTTTGTTATTATGGATTGTATTTGTTTTATTTCTGTGTTGCTTTTGTGTGTAATTAGATTTAGTTGAGTTTTGATTGGTTTGGACCCCGGGTAGAGTGGTTGCACTCTGTACACAGCTGATGGACGTCCTAATAGAATGCCTGCACGCCGTCTGTTTCCAGTGTGTCATCTCCTTAACAAATGACGATTGTCCTTGTTATTGGTGAGTCAGCATTATTGATGGTGAACTGGAAAGTGTCTTTCAGGAACACTGTTGAGTTCTGATCCATCCTATGGAAAAAGTAGAGGGGAAAAGATCCACTATTTGATTTTCTCATCTTCCTGTTGGCTGAACGCCTGAGCCCAGAGACTGCCAGGGAATGGCTTTGATTGTAGTGTCTTTGCCCCGCGTGTGCGTGTCACTTTGGGGAGGAATGCGGCTTAATGCCCTCTCCAATCATTTCCCTGAATTGATAGGTTTTTAGTGTAGTCAGTGTGCTCCCACAGAGGACGCCCTTCAACACACGGTTTTATACGACGCAAATGTTTCCTCACTGAAGGGCAGACTGTTCCAAACATGGTGTTGATGTGTCCATACGTACATACATACGTGTGTGTCTGTGTGTGTGTGTGTGTGTGTGTGTGTGTGTGTATATATATATATATTCTGATCCTACACCACCACAATTAGATTACTGCCGATCAATAGTTGCATTTATTTCCCCATACAATAACTTGATGATATTCCCGTTTTTCCGTTGTATTCGTTCTGCTGAGAGGGGAATCATATGTGATATTAGCAATATTCCAGATGTAGCTGGATATGCATGGAGCATGTGTCCTGTGGATCCCCTGAAAGAGACTGATGATCGGCATTGCTGTTATTGATTTTAATATCTCGGCTGTTGGAGCGTCTCGGCGTGCTATCGAGCTGCATGCTAAACACAGTGGCTCCGTACACACATTAACACCTCTCTCCCATACATCCACAGATTACCGTGTTTTGACGGATCAGTATTTCCTCACGCAGTGCGCCCCGATGCGATGACGTGTTCCTGTTTGCGTTGCGTGCCGGCCTTGTGTTTAATGGTCACAGTTGTTCCGGCGTGATGTTTCTCATTCGTTGGTGAGACTTGTGTGTGAATTTGGTCTACTGATCTCGCTGCCGGCTAGCGTACAGGAGTGTGTGCGCCTGTGTGTGCGTGCCGCCTCGATCCCCTTTCCCGACCGCCAACCAGTGGCCTTTCCTGTGCACCCCTGCGGGCGTGTGGGCGGGACGGTGACGACGGAGCCACCCACTGCCCTCGTCCCCATTGACCCCTAGCCGGGGGCTACGCTTGGTTGCTGTCACGAGTCCCCTCGTCCTCTGTCCGGCCGCGTCTGGTGAGAGGAGGTGGGCCTTCGTTTCAGGCCCCGGGTCTGTGATGGCACCTGCTTGTCAGGTCGTTGGTTATTTGGGGTCTCTAGGTGCTGACCCTGGCAAATGGGAGGGGTCTCTTTATAATCGATTGTTCCACACGCAGCCGCCTAGGTCATTCAGAGAGGGCAACATTCGCCCTCAGTGGGGTGGACTCATTATTGACAAGCTCTCCGCTCTCTCTCTATAAGGGGCTATGCTAGCTTCTTGCTAGGCTTCATGCACTCCCCTCACAACTTCATTGTCTATTCGGTCACATGCCTGTCTTTCATTATCTACCTCTCCCACAATGTCTGATATCTCCAATGTCACACACTAACACTCCCAGACTGTTTGATTGGACTTTCATTGTGAATCTCTGGCATTCCAGCTTTCTTCTGACCCTTTAGCCAGGGCTTCAGAACAGACACTCCAGTTGCTCGGTAAGAACAGAAAAGCCTTCTAGAGCGAACTCTGGCTGCACATCAAAGCAGAGACCCCCGCTGCCAGTTTGTATTTTAATTGGACACTTTGGGAAGTGAACGCCGTAATGGCCGTGTCAACATCTTGAAAGTTGAAAGTAGTCAAAGAAGAAGCAGGTTAAGTTTTCATGTCTCCATTTTCCTCTCTCACTCTCTTGAATTCCAAAGTCTATCCATGTGACTTTTTGAGTACTCCTTTGATCTTGTCCCAAAACATAGTCGATGTTTGTATTTAGAAAAGTGACTCCCACCACTTCATAACAGTGGTATTTTTAGGGGTGGGCTAGCTGCTGTAAAGAGGGATGTCTGATAATGGCTCATCTCTCTACCTCTCTCTAGCTCTCTGTCTGGCCACTTGTTTTTTCTGTCCATCCTCTCCTTACCTCCTCACCTGTCACTGGCACCCCAAATTGTCCAGAGTGCCTGAGTGCCCAGTACAAACCTTTCATTAGTAGCGAGCCCTCTGCCATTTGTCTTCCTCTCTGTCTCTCCCGTTCTCTTTTTCTAGTCTTTTTTTCGGTAATCCGCAGACTGTGCAAACATCAATTATCTATTGATGAGGGTAACTCATTAATGGGAGTCAGGTTTTTGTGCATGCAACGCATCCGGGGGGGGTGTCAGTGGGGGTGGCGAGGGGGGATGGGGGTCATGCATGTTTCACTGCCCCGTTAATGATCCCTGACCGAGTTGAGAGGGGCTCTGACCCCCCCGTGTACGCGCCCACGCACGCGCACACACACACACACAGATGCGTGGTTCCCTGAGTAGCATTGATCTCATTATCAGGGAGCATAAAATCCCTGCCTCCGTTATATGGAGCAGACCTTCCATTCCTGATTGGCCACTGATTATGTATATAGTCATTATTATCGGCCCGCCCTTTCACTAGGATGTCACGGGACTGCTGGCGTGGTCTGGTGGGTGCTGGTTCAGATGAATGGAGAGTGCAACATGCTTTCTGAGAGCCACATTCATTCGTGAAGCCATGGGGGAGCTGAGGACACAGGAGATGGATTTGACACTACAGACCTGTGTGTGTGTGTGTGTGTGTGTGTGTGTGGTGTTTGTCCATGGCCAGCTCCTGTCAACATCGTGAGAGGTTTTGCAATAAATGTTTATGGAGGAGCCTTTTGCTGAGTTTACACACCCTTTCCTTGGCAGTTATTGCTGCCCTCAGTGGTTCCCCCCCCCCGCTCCCCCGGGCCGACCCTTCCACCTCTTGCGCGCTCTTAAAATACCCCCAGAGTGCCTCTGTGTTCTTCTGTAAACGCCAGGCCCCTCCAGGAAGGTGCGACCGGCGCCTCATTTCCATTGGGCCTTGGTGGTGGTAGTGTGCTATATAGGGTTCCATCTCACATGCAGCCGGAGCCCCTCTGGTTGTTGTTCAGCTCGTTGGTGACTGTGACGCTTTAAAGAGGTCTGACTGACAGCTTTATGGGCCTTGTTCTCAGCTCTTCTAGTTTCGCTGAAGACATATGGTGATCCTGGAGCTGCGAGGGCAGGTCTCCCCCCCCGCTGGATGGACATTGTGTGCCGACACCGACCGCTGCCGGTACGGGCACACCAACCCTGTTCAGAACTGTGTGATCATGCCTATCTCTCGGTGTCCACTCCTGACAGACAAGGCAACACTATATATATATATCGACCTAACGCAGCTCACCTGAAACAAACAAGCTAATGTCTCTGCTCACCGCTGGCCTGGTTATTGGACAAACCTGGCTGCTGTGTAGCTCGTGGAAAGCAAATGGCCCTGAGCCAGACAGTGGGCAGTCTTTCCAGGCCAGGGAACAAAACGCAATAGCTGCCGGCTCTTTGTGGCCCACCGGGAGAGGGTGAAGCGCCTGCCTAGCCTCCCCTGAGAGGAATGCATGGTTACCTTGTTCACTGACTAAAATAGCCTTTTCCAGTGTTATCGATAAGGACAGTGTGTTTTGCTTCTGCGCTGATGATAAAAGGCCTGTCTGTTTGGCTGAGTTCCTGCCCTGTGGTATGTAGTCTGGTGTTCCGCTATTCTGGTCAGGACTTGCCATTAGGCTTACTTGTAGCCTGTTTAATTAAAAGCACCATTACTTCCGAAGCAGATCTACAACGTCCGGGGATTGCCTTCCCCCATCCTTTTTAAGTTGATCTATATTTATAGATTTCCCCCTGGAACCATGAGGCCTTCGATCTGCCACAAGTGCCCGCTATAGGGCAGCCCGGCTGGGAGAGTTTTTTTTTTTAAATTCTCCCCTGGTAGGTTGGGCAAAGCGGTGGATGACATGTTTCTGTTGAAGTATTTTCCACAGTAGGCCTATGTGTGTTCCAGCTTTTTTAGTGTTTGTTTCAATCTTCCCAAATGGCACCCTTTTCCTTATTCTGCACTAGTTATGACCTGAGCTCTCTGGGTCTTTTTGAGACCTAGTGCACAATTGGATGGGGGGTGGGCGCTTTGGGACGGATCCCAGACCCTGTCCACATAATGACACAGGTGGTTGTGTTGTGAAAGGCTTATTAACAAGATGAAATGCCCTTAATGATTTGATGTGGATCTCTGAGGACTCTTCTATCAGGCCTGAGGTACATGGTGTTGTGGGAAGCCTCATGGCTGCTCTGCTATCACCGCGTTATCATGTATTATTATTTATCATGGTCTGTAATGGGGCTGTTCCAGGTGTTATTTGGCACGGCGTAGCTACGTGGTTATTCGATTGGTAATCTGGCATCACAGCCAGAGCAACGAGCGTGACACACAACTGTTTGAATATCTGGCTTGTTGTTTTCTGTCAACTGTTTTTTTGACTATTCTGCATATTTTATCTTTAGTAAGCAGTGATTAACACACACACATTAAGATGTGGTCTACCCTCAGATAGCACTATGCGCTCCGTTGCCCTCGCGGCAATGCTGTCAACAAATGCACTAACAGTGCTAACAGAACTCTTTGCCAGAGACTAGGATGATCACACACACACACACACACACACACACACACACACTAACACACTCCCTCCGCTTGCAGCGCTCAGGCAATTTCCCCTTCAAAAGATAAAGCTGTCATCATTTTCACATAGGCTGTCAGACATAAACCTGTCCTGGATGATGTATTTATTCCAAGGTAGGCTAATAGTTGTTCATTTATTTATTTGGCTTTTTACTCATCATCATTGACATGTATTGTATTTATTTCCAACTCACTATACCATATAGCACAAGACTAGCTCACATCGATTGGCTGCTGTTTGTAATGCCGACCCAATCTTTCCCACATCGGAACACAGAGTTGGAAAATGTGTCTTTTATGGAAAGTTTTAGGGTATCCACTTAAAATAAAATAAAAATCTATAATTCATTGAGAGGCACAATACTGACAGATGATTGATTTGGCCTGGACTGGCGTTGTTCGATACCTCTAAAATGGTTTCATGGTCGACTGAGCCCCCCCACCGATTCAGCAGTCCTGTCCAACCAACGGCTTGATGTCATTACGTCCCTCGTCACAACACATGAACAACACCCGTTATTACTTTTCCTCCAGAAAGGCTACGGATTGGTTTCGATTGGTGAAATGGATCATGGGACATTTGAAATGATCATTAATCATGGTGGTCCGTTTCAGTTACCGGGTTCAAGTGGTTCAGTTTCATCACGCTCATCTTCGCTCTCTTTCGCTGTTGTGAATCCCCATTACTCTGACTTCTTACATCCGCTTCATATTGCTCATTTCTCTGAGCTTGTTGATTCCCTTCCTTTAATACACATGCACTCAACTCGCCCTCCTTCAAGCTTCTCGAGAGCTTAGTTTGATTAATGGCTAATTCCAGTGGATGAGGTGCTGGCTGTAGGTGTGAAGGGCTGAGGTTGTTAGTGTCATACGGATGGAGAGAGGGATGACAGGGATGACAGTGAAAGAGGATGACTAATATTGTTTATCCTCACCCTCTCACCTCTGTCATACCTGCCATCTGTGGTGCTCACACAAACTCCCTCGCTCGCGCACACACATGCTTGTAGTGCTGTAGTAG
>JACXGJ010008702.1:7506-26362 GCA_016801105.1 Esox niger
TCTGAGGAACCAGCCAGCCTACCATTCACCCATTATTACAGTTTCTCTGAGGAACCAGCCAGCCTACCATTCACCCATTATTACAGATTATCTGTGGAACGTTTAGCAGTAATCTATTGCAGTCTGAGGAGAAATGATGTTCCGACTGGGGCCTACAGTCCGTTTCCGTGACATCATGATTAACATCCCTGACTGGTCGTTATAAGGCTCCTGGGAGGTATATTTTTAAGGCTGTGATTGGAGTCTCCAGGGTAACAAGGCTGATCGTAGCATCAGCTGTTCAACGTATGCTGTAGCTCAGAGACCTGGGCACCCAACCCCTGCCACTGGAGAACAAGCAAACCACAGACGTTGTCCTGCACGATGTGTGCATGACTGTTTGTGCCAGATGCCGTAGCATATTTCCTTTTTTTTTACATTACCAATTAAATAAACTGAGCATCCAAGCCAGCGAAACAGTGGCACTTTGTGTATGTGTAACCCAAGTGTCTGCTAATATCTGGGTAAAAATAGTATAGCATGTTATACTATTTTTGGCCACACAGCATCAGATACATTGGCTACATATAGTTAGACAGGGGGGCGCTGTTGTGCTCACACTAATGCTACCTCCAGGGAGCGGTCTAAGCTACTACTACCAGCGCACATTTACACCTGCGACATGGGTTAGAATCCCTGTCCCTCTTTATACAGTTATTTGAAATGAAACACTTTACAAATAGTTGGTTATTGTTGGTGTATTAAACACTCATTTGATTCAGTGTTGCCCTCCCACAGTCATTTTCAGTTTTGTATTTTGGTTTAGCCGTCCCCATCACCTGTTCAAGTCAAAACATGAACGGTTAGATTAGAATGGGCTGGACAGGCAATGGAAACGTATTCAAAGCCAAACGTATAACATTAGCTAAACTGCCAAGCTAGCTAGCTTTAACATAGTTATCTGCTAAGCCTATCTGGAGTTGTAAACACATTGTTTCTGCTGTTTCCCCTATGGACACTAGAGGGCTGATCTTATAAATATTTCATATAAATCAGTATATGTCTTTAAGGGCATCCTTTCATGAGAAAAATACACGCCCCTCAACTGAAACCAATTTCGGCTCCAGGCCTGGTGTGTACGAGTGCGTGTTTCTTTGTATGTAAATAACGTGCTTACCATTATCCACTGAGGCCTCTTCATACTCATTGGGGGAGGGCAGGGCCGGGACCAGGGGCTCCATGTTCATGATCAGGTTTTTGTGGCTCAGCGAGTTGAAGCTTCTGCTCTGGCCAAAGTGTAACCTGAAACCCAATGTAAACAACACGTGTCATCCGATTCACCTGCCAACCACGTGGAACCGAGGACACCTGGACACCGCTGCGTCCCACAAGCTGGGGGAAGTACGGGTGCCACAGTACCCCCCCCCCGACCAGAAAAATAAACAAATTGTTTCTGCAGATGGGCACCGTCTGTTCAGTATCTAAGCCAACATCAGCAGCTCCTGATCAAAACGTCTCCCCGCGGCTACGCCCCAGAAGGAATGGTGCCGATTTGGCATGAGCTAATGGGGAAAACTCGTCAATAAACAGTGATGTTTGTTATTCTCCCTCTAATCTGTTGGAATCATTTAGGGATGTTTATTATTCTACCGCTCTCACCTGCGCACCTCCGGTGGATCTCTTTGGATCTTGGAGCTGGCTTCGATCACTTCTTTTGCAACTCTTCCACTGAAAAGAAAAGCAGACCCAAACATTTTGTTTCAGAGAACGCACTGAGACAATGTTTACCAAGACAGATATTATTAAATTAGATGGTTTGGTTGCCTGTCTCAACATAGTGGGGTTTTGGACATGTAGTTGTACCATACCATACAGGTTTTATTATACTGGACCATACAGGTTCTATTATACTGGACCATATAGGTTCAATTATACCGGACCATATAGGTTCTACTATACTGGACCATACAGGGTCTATTATAATGGACCATATAGGTTCTATTATACTGGACCATACAGGGTCTATTATAATGGGCCATATAAGTTCAATTATACTGGACCATATAGGTTATATTATACTAGACCATATAGGTTCTATTATACTGGACCATACAGGGTCTATTATACTGGACCATATAGGTTCAATTAAACTGGACCATATAGGTTTGATTATACTGGACCATATAGGTTCTATTATACTGGACCATACAGGGTCTATTATACTGGACCATATAGGTTTGATTATACTGGACCATATAGGTTCTATTATACTGGATCATACAGGGTCTATTATATTGGACCATATAGGTTCGATTATACTGGACCATATAGGTTTGATTATACTGAACCATACAGGTTCAATTATAATGGACCATTCAAGTTATATTATACTGGACCATTCAAGTTTTATTATACTGGACCATACAAGTTCTATTATACTGGACCATACAGCTTCTATCATACTGGACTATACAGGGTCTATATTACTGGACCTGCAGATTCCATTATACTGGACCATACAGGGTCTATTATACTGGGACATACAAGTGCTTCAGTTTCTTATTGTTTCTTGCTCTTTAGGGCTTTATGTTTTTTCACTTCGTGACAACTGCTGATGTGAGAAGGGCTATCTACAATACTGATTGGTTGATATAAGATCTACAATGCTGTAATGTTGCATGGACATTACAGCTTCTCAGGACCTAAATCCAAACATTATATCCATTATCAACATGTTGGAAATCAACATGAATCTATATATTCTCTCCCCTATCAACATGTTAGACATCAAACTAAATCCAAACATTATCTCATCATATCAACATGTTAGACATCAAACTAAATCCAAACATTATCTCATCATATCAACATGTTATACATCAAACTAAATCCAAACATTATCTCATCATATCAACATGTTAGACATCAAACTAAATCCAAACATTGTCTCATCATATCAACACGTTAAACATCTAACTGAATCCAAACATTATCTGACACATGATTTAAAAAAACAAGATCAATTATGGTTGCTATGGAAATGATGGAAGCAAACACAGCTTGGCAACGGGAGGATTTAGAGACAAAGCAGCACATTTGATGTCTCACCTGTATCTAAACCTGCTTCCCTTGAAGAAAATATTACTGCTGGACACAGTCTTTATCTGGCTGGACTTTGCACATCTGTCAACGAGAAACATGTTAGGTGAGAAACGGTGAACATTTATTAGCTACACTCAGTATTTAGAAACTCGGACGACTGGATCATATTTATTACATTCAGTATTTAGAATCTCAGACGACTGGAATCGGCATCCAGATATGAGTTGTCCTGTTAGATCCAGTTGGTCCTGTCAAGACAAGCGCCAGGACTCAGATCCAGAACGTTCTCCGGCCGCCTCCGGCCGTCTCCATCCCAATTAAATTCTGTTTTATTTGATTAACAAGCTCGGCACTGACATCCAAGCTCTACGTTTTTCCAAGCCTGCCTCACTGCAGAGGCCCAGGGAAACCTGAGCTCCCAGGACAAAGGAATCAACAGCCCAGATTTAGGCTCAGCATCCGGCCTTCAGATCCAACCCTCTCTCATGCCCTTTAAACCCCATCCATCATCCACACTGAGGCCTGCCAATCTGATCTCTGGATTAAAAATTCTGAATTAAACACTGGATTAAAGACACCGGATTAAACCACAGACAGCAGCAGTCTGGAATTAAACCAGCTATAACTAACACGCAATCCATCGCACGCACACTCACATACAGACACACACACACACACACACACACACACACACTGACCAACATCCAGTTGGGACAGAAAGGTGGGTGCAAATGGAGTGCATTTCAGTGTTGTGGGACTCACTTGTAAAAGGCTTGGTTCTCCACGCCACACTTCCACAAATGTTTACAGGCCGCCGGAGTGGAGATGTGAAACGTCAGCACTAGTTTCTTCTGCGGAAAGACAGCGATGGAGGGAGTGACAGAGGAGAGGAGAGAAAGAGAGGAAAAGAGACAGAGAAGTTGAGGGAGAGAAAGATAGAGAAAGAAAGAAGTGCATATTTAGAAAAGGGAGGGGAACAAAGTTCATGGAGATTGCTGTGCTATGTGCTGAACACGATGTGACAGGGCTAAGCGGAGTGCTGAACACAATGAGAGGGCTAAGCGGAGTGCTGAACACAATGAGAGGGCTGGGCAAATCGCTGAACACGATGAGAGGGGTGAGCAAATCACTGAACACAATGAGAGAGGGGTGAGCAAAGCACTGAACACAATGAGAGAGGGTTGAGCAAAGCGCTGAACACAATGAGAGAGGGGTGAGAAAAGGGCTGAAAACGATGAGAGAGGGGTGAGAAAAGGGCTGAAAACGATGAGAGAGGGGTGAGAAAAGGGCTGAAAACGATGAGAGAGGGTTGAGCAAAGCGCTGAGCCATTACAGAGTTGGTACTGGCTCTGAGTTGGTTGTGGTGGGGGTTAGGATGGGTGTGGGAGGTACAGAGCGTGGCGGTGGCTGGAGAGCACTAGAGAACCACCAGCACTAAGCAGTTTTATCAAGGCCCTGGGTGTCCGGGAGTTTATGGGTTTTGCCGAGGATAAGAGAGGGGATAAATTCCAGTAAAAGTCCAGTAATCTGCTCTGTGTCTGGTAACATGAGACAGCAGATCAATGGAGCCTGCAGCATTACAGAGCCAGACAGAGAGGAGTGATGAGACTGTCCCTCACATGGGTCCAGACTCAACCACCGGAACAATGGAAAACCAACAGCGTCCCGTAGGACGACAAACTCAGCACTGGCTCCTCATACAATCTAATGATGGTGCTGTTGTCCATTTGGGTCACTACTTTGGATACGGTAAGGGCTGGGTTGGCCCAGCACCAAACATTGGGTGCCGCAGGGCCACTGCAACCCAATTCCAGGTCGAAGCACCGCCATTAGTGACATAAATGGTGGTGAAAACAATTGGGTTAGCACTGGCTGAGTTCAAGTTGGGCAGAGTGGGCAAGGTGTTCTTCGGCTCATTGCACTGTAGCGGCTCCTTGTGGTGGATCAGGGCGTTTGCCAGCTACCACGGCCTCCTTAATTCCCTTCTGAGCTTGCTGGGGAGTCACCCCGTTTTTCGCATTCAAAAGAAATGTGGGCAGCTGCAACTTAGAGCAAGCGCATACGTTTTCAAACTTCCCCTCACATACATGTGGGAATCAAACCCACAACACTGGTGTTGCAAGCACCATGCTCCAATAACTGAGCTGCACAGGCCTGTAACACATAACGGCGTAAAGGGAAAAGGGCCATTTGGTCTGATGCATGTGTCACAGTCGGAACTGGATTAACGAAAAACTGGATTAAAGATAAACTGGATTAACGATATCAAACTAAGAAAGAGAATGGTGCACTCCGCTCACAATGCCTATCTGGGATGCATTATCAGTTGGGGGTAGTCTGTAACAACGGCCGCGTGGTGCGCTGCACGCGTGTTCACCTGGCAGGATGGTGTGTGCGGTCGTGGCGTCTCTTTCAAGCTAATAAAGCTGTCAAGGGAACATGCAGAATGTGACGTTTAGCAGGAGCTGCAGTGATTCTATGGCGAATTGATGCATGATTAAATCATAATAACATTCAACTCACTGCGCGCGCACACACCCCCCCACACACACACCCATCCACACACACCCCCTCACACACACCCATCCACACACACCAAGGGAAACAAACAGTTCATCAAACTGTTAAACTGTTTAATAAATTACAGAAATCCTAAGCTAACAACACACAATAAGAGGGGATGATAACATTTCCCAGATCTTTTTCTCGAATAAAGGAAATGGTCACAGATCTCCATGCTACAGTCAAAATAAATGTCAAAATAAATGCTCCTGCGCAATAAACGACAAAGAGCAAGGCCGACCACAAAAAAGAATTATCAGTAAAATCAAATAGACGAAACCCAAACCAGAAACACACAGCAAGCACAGGAGCAAAGAACCAAGCTGAGGTTTCTTTGAGGCGTGGGGAACTTGGGAAGAGCTGGATGGGGTTGGCGTGGGGTATTTTAATCGATGGGAAATGTAATGAAATGTTTACTCACCAGCAATGGATATGCAAACACAGAGAGGAGAGACAGAAACACAAAGATAAAACTGCATCTCCAGCCAGATGCTCAACTGACAAGCAAAACGAACTGCAGTTAAGCTGTTTGAAATGAGGCGAGGAGCAGGTGGAGATGGGAACTTCGTAGCTACGACATTCTGTTGACTTGCTGACTGAATGTTTCAGAGTACAATACACTTGGTGTGTGTGTCTGTGTGTGATGCAAAAGCAGCCAAACAGGACTGAACATCAGACAGGACGGAACATTAACAAGAGCTGAGCAGCAACGTGTTTCTCCAGATGTCAGGCATGAGGTAGGACAGGCAGACAATGGCGGAGTGGAACGACAGTACAGTCTGAGCTGATCGCCAATAGAGAGACAGGATATCGCACTATGTCCTCCCACAAAACGCACAACAACCACGTATGTACAGAGCATGTTGGCTGGTTGCAGCTGGCAAAACGTCATGTATCAACCACCTTTCCTTAGACCTGCTGACCTTAAACAGGAGCCAGGACGTGTACAGGTGATGTATGCCACTTTGCTACAGCAGAGAAATAGTCCTGCAGGACCAGGAAATCAATCACGTGAATAAATAGTAGACATTTTTAGCAGAGCGTTAATGCTTTATTTATTAAGGGAAATCAAGTCCGATTCTTTCTGGGTGGCAATTAAAAAGAGCATAATCCCTTTTAAAGTATTGACTGTACCCTGTATTTGCAATAAGAGGACGGTCAAATTAGCATCCAGGAGATGTCAGAGGGTTCAGCTCAGTTCAGTGCTCAGATTCCACTATAGTTCCATTCCTTCTGAATGACAATCTAGTTTAAAGGCCCAGTGCAGTCAGAAATTTGTGTCAGAAATGCTATAACAATGGAACTATACCATCAAGAACATTTTGTTGACTACCTATTTTGGTGTCTTCATCCCCCATTTTACCAACACCCAGTTCCAGCTACAGACTTGCTTTCAAATTTGCTCTTTGCTAACAACCTATTTCTGTTCCTCTTCTGACTGTGAGAACGGTAAGACGCCCGCAGTTATTTTTGGCAAGGCCTCATTTGATATTGACATACAAACAGCTGCATTGGACCTTTTCTGATATTCCAGTTCAGCTCAGGCATGAGAGATGTGGGGCATTTGGGCACATACCAGTTTTACTTAATCAAACATGTTCTGAGGGCAGAAAGAAATGTGATTGGTGCAGGCGAACATCCAATCGAAACGGAGAGGAGGCAGTGCTCATGAAAACTTCAAATGACATCAAGAAGCCTACAGTTCTACTAATGTCTGCAAGAGTAAGTTTGCCTGTTACGTTGTAATAAAGTACGTGCGAAATGACTTGATTACGCAAACTTTCGGTCAAGATAACATTCACTGGCTCTTTGATCCAGCTTGAAATGTTCATAAGTACCGCCTCCTCTCCATTTTGATTGGGTGTTCGCCTGAACCAATCAATTTCTTTCCGCCCTCAGAACATGTTGGATTAAGTAAGACTGGTATGTGTGGGATTTGGGGGATGTGAGCTGGATGTTACACCCACCAGATTACAGTGCATCCTGCCTGTCAGCGAGATCTGCAACAGGGCAACACAATAACACTCACATCTCATGTCAGGGAGTCACGTCCGGGGAAACACTCAGACCTCGTGTGCAGTATAAACACACACACGCACAAACACAGATGCGCACACACGCGCAGTAGGACATAGAAACTCTGAGGGTGACTGATATTATCCAGGAATGACTGACAGTGCTAAAGCATACAGGCACATATGGTTTAGAGGTCTGGGGAAACAAACACAGCAGGGTAACAAATTATGAGACACAACTGTCCTTAGTTAAGGAGACACATGTTCAACTGGGACACTAAATCAGAGCTTCACCCCTGTCTGGAAATAACACAAACCTATCATAAGGATGGGTTTTTTATGCTGTTTGTGAAACATTTTGAGAATGTGTGACTTGCCTCTTTTTGAATTCCGATGACATAGAAGGTTTTCCCCTCGAACTTCAGTTTGCTGACATCAGCCCTAGAGTGATGAACAGGAGCAATCAGTCCATGAGACGGCCGCTGTTCAAAAGCCTCTGGTAATGATGAGGTCATAGGTTAGAGGTCAAAGGTGAGAGGGGGATGTGAAGAGTTACCATTTGAGCAGGTGGATTCTTTTGTTTCCCTGAAACACCACGAAACCAGTGGCGGTGAAGCCCAGGAAAGCTGTGGATCCTGTGAAGTCCTGCAGACATAGACAGAAACACACACACACACACACACACACACACAATCGCAGACAATAACAAACATACACACACACACGCAAAAGACCAGACATGCATGCACACATAAACATTCCCTTTCCTGAACATTATACACCCAAAAGTCATATTGCATAACTGTATATGCTCACCATCCACTGTATAGAAATGTATGTCAACATTGCATAGATTCTGTGTATTCTGTCTATATGTCTGCCACCAGAAACTCCTCCACACTGAGTACAATCTGGGCTGTGAGTCAATTTACTTTCAGATTCTGATGGAATGACCTCTGACATGGGATCGGTGCAGGAGTGCATAAACTCTGACCCTGGACCAGTGGGGAAAGGAATTTAGAGTAATGACCTCTGACCCTGGATCAGTACTGGAGAGTATAATCTCTGACCCTGGATCAGTACTGGAGAGTATAACCTCTGACCCTGGATCGGTACAGGAGAGTATAATCTCTGACCCTGGATCAGTACTGGAGAGTATAACCTCTGACCCTGGATCAGTACTGGAGAGTATAATCTTTGACCCTGGATCGGTACGGGAGACTATAACCTCTCACCCTCGATCGGTACAGGAGTGTATAACCTCTGACCCTGGATCGGTACAGGAGAGTATAACCTCTGACACTGAATCGGTACAGGAGAGTATAACCTCTGACACTGGGCCAGTGGGGAAAGGAATTTTGAGTTATGACCTATAAAAATGACAGTACATAATTATTTTATGTAAATATTATCATTGTTCATCCTAGGTGGCTTTTGCAACTATGCAAACTCTTCCCCCATAGAATTCCACTATTTCAATTTGTGTAAAACCAACAAATGAACCAAATCCATGATAATGTGCCAATCCTCTTTCTAACCAACAATAATTTAATAGACCAGTTCATCCAACAGACGCCTCCCTCCTGCTAAATTCATGCTCATACACTCATACTCTGCCGCAGTTCAATCTTTATCAGACCAGCAGAAAAGATAAGCAAATCGTCTAACAGACTGAATTAAATATGTCCTTTAATCAGCTTTGGCCACTCTGATACCGTGGCGGTCTGAGTTTCCAGTAAACACAGTGAGAATATGGGAGGGTCCACAGGCCCACAGGATGGATCACAACCCTCATGTTCCACTCTAACAGAACCACAATGTCCAGTCAGCAGACTGAGTTTAACAGACAGGCAAAAGAGACATCTGTTGAGAGAAGTATATACAATTGGCAGAGAAAGAAAATGCCCACGTGAGTGGAGTGAAGATCGTGTTAAATGTGAGTCGACTATGGAATAGCAGCTCTCAAATTAATCTCGCCAATATTGTAGACTCTACCCACACGGTTATGATAGTAAGGACATTAAAATAAAGGTGATTTGTTTTAGGTACGAGTGGAAGGAGTTACCTTGCATGGGTGAGGATCCACCCCATACGTCTCCAGGGTCTGCGCTCTCTGGAGGAGGTGAAGCTCAGCCAGAGCAGGACTCTGCCCCCTGTGGGATAGGAGGGCAGTTAGCGCAAAACGCTCAGGAGGTTTCAACGCATGCTAACGTGGGCCGTCGTCACCCAAATACAAAGTGAATCGTGTTTCATTGTGGAGCGCTGCACAAACACAGGCCATCTCTGTCAGGGCTACCGCAATGAAACAGTGAACATTTTCTGTGTGCTTTAGAGTTTTCTCCAAAGAAGCCGGCTAGCAGCTAGCTTTACTTGTCCCCTGTTGTCGTTAGCTTAGCGTCAGCCGAAGGCGTTGCGCGGCAGGTTGTATTTGGATTAATGACGCCGCTCGTGCTCATTAGCTGAAGTGGTGCTTGGCAGAGCCCCCAGATGACGCAGGTCGCTGCTCAGGGACGGGAGGCTGCCTAGTGACGGAGCGTCCTTATTTGTTATACGACTGCGTAAAGACCGCCATCTGGTTCCAGACAGACTGGTTATCGCCCGTTAGGGACAGGGACGTGGGTAAGCGGGTGTAACTCAGCAGTGTGTGTGTGTGTGTGTGTGTGTGTGTGTGTGTGTGTGTGTGTGTGTGTGTGTTTGTCCCCAACAGAGTGCGAGACACGTCTAGATCGGCCGTTGAAGCAGATCACGGGCCGTACAGGGGTTTTCATGATGTGCTGGCAAACAATCAGAGAAAGGTAAACAGGGTGGAAAACCACCTGCACCTCTGTATATGAAAGCATGGAACATAGAGCCGAAAGCAAACAAGTATTTTACCAGTTCAGTCAAGTGTTTGCGAAATTCTGCTGATGTAAAGTCATGATGCCAGGCACATTAAGAATTTGCAGTAGAAGCTGGAGTTAATAAATTATTTGAATTCACTGTTAGACTACAAATTCCACGCCACAAACAGGACACTGTTAGACTACAAATCCCACGCTACAAACAGGACAATGTTTGACTACAAATCTCACGTTACCTTAGCTCGTTTTTGTGGATCTCAATGATCTTTCGCTCCAGTTTGAGCGACTGCTTGGGGAACAGTCTGAAGTCCCGGATGTAGTCTGGTGGGTGCTCATCTGGGTCATAGTCCCCTAGTTCAGCTGAGAAGGGTTAGGACAGGGTTAAGAAAGGGTTAGGACAGGGTTAAGACAGGGTTAGGACAGGGTTAAGACAGGGTTAGGACAGGGTTAAGAAAGGGTTAGGACAGGGTTAAGAAAGGGTTAGGACAGGGTTAAGAAAGGGTTAGGACAGGGTTAAGAAAGGGTTAGGACAGGGTTAAGACAGGGTTAGGACAAGGTTAGGAAGGGTTAGGACAGGGTTAAGAAAGGGTTAGGACAGGTTTAAGAAAGGGTTAGGACAGGGTTAAGACAGGGTTAGGACAGGGTTAAGAAAGGGTTAGGACAGGGTTAAGAAAGGGTTAGGACAGGGTTAAGACAGCGCGAGGACAAGGTTAGGAAGGGTTAGGACAGGGTTAAGAAAGGGTTAGGACAGGGTTAAGACAGGGTTAGGACAGGGTTAAGACAGGGTTAGGACAGGGTTAAGAAAGGGTTAGGACAGGGTTAAGACAGGGTTAGGACAGGGTTAAGACAGCGCGAGGACAAGGTTAGGAAGGGTTAGGAGCGGCTTAAGACATGGTTAGGACAGAGGTTGGAGGGGGTTATCACTGCAACAAACCTTGATGGACTTGCAGCTAACACCCAACACTCTAGTTAACAGCCTATGAGGAGTTCGGGGGAGCTGTTCTAAATGAATGGCAGTACTAATAACAACCAGCAGGGGGCTGCAACTGTGTTCTATGATGTTCTACCCAAATGGCACACTAATCCCTTATTTTGTCCACTACGTTTGATCATGGCCATGTGGGTGTGAATGGGTACCATGAGACATACTCATTGTCACCTTAATTCACTTCATCATATCCCCTCCGCAGGGAGCCAAGTCTGAAAAACGAGCAGGGAGGAGTGTTGGATCACGCCGGATATACTGCTTGTTGTTTCAGACGTGGTGATTAGCCAGCGATGACAGTTATTTTTTTCACATCCAGTACGAGCTGGAGACCCCACTGCTCTGCCGACTGGCACCGTGCAGTTGAAGAGTTTCGCTCCAAAATGCTCCATCTAGATATTGCTTTGTAGTGAGATCTCAGTTGAAAGTTTCTCTGAGCAGAGTGGGATCCGCTTACTCTGGGAGCATTTGAGCAGGGACTGGGTGTGCCTAAATACTAATGAGTCTAGTGTCACAGCGAGCCTGTCACTAAATGCTGTGCATATGAATGACGGTGGTAATGTCAGAGGGCGGGGCTCACCCTGTATGATACACGCCCCCAGGTAGGCGGCGTCGGCAAACGGGCACAGGAGACGGCCGTGGTAGACATCCCTCTTTAGCTGCAGATACAGCAGATACCTGCCCAGAGACACACAGTGATATGGTCAACCACTGACAGACCCTACAAAAGATGAGAAAATGCACCAGATGATAGACACTGTACCGGATGATAGACACTGTACCGGATGACAGACTATGTACCAATTGACAGAATATGCACCGGATGACAGACTAGATACTGGATGACAGACACTGTACCGGATGACAGACTGTGTACCGGATGACAGACACTGTACCGGATGACAAACTGTATACCGGATGACAGACTGTGTACTGTGTAATTGCTCCTCAATCAATCTTTTAAATCATTATTTGGGCTGGGTTTGAAGGGGTAGGGCTATTTGAGAAACTATTAAATGGAGTTCTTTTAAATAACCTTTTTTTTAAAGAACTTATCAGGGCACCAACACAGTGAAGAACCCCTAAATGACTCCGCTGTAACCTTTTCATCAGAATGAAGACATGACCTTACAATACAATCCCTTTTAAGTCTTAGTTGTGGTTAATTTTCACATAACTTACAAGTATTATAATTCTGTTCCCGCCTCAAAAATAACCTTTACGTTGCTGGATCTACTTGTGTACTGTGTTGTATACAGATTTCCTTTAAAACGTGACTAAAAATACACTGAAGCCTGCTACTCTGTTTTCCTATACAGAGTTCATAGTCTATCATAATAATTGCCAAACTTCAATCCAAGTATAGTTCATTCCACTTTGACAGTAACCACATCCTAACCCACACAGAGCCCATCTACACACACTGAACATTCACTAAGACACATTGTGCCATTGCCATAAATTACACCACTCGGAGATCAGTCGCTTTGGGTATCACCCGCACAAGAAATCGGTTACCATGGCGACATCCACCACAGTTACTATGGAGACGTCTACTGTGCCAGTGTCTCCCCTGTCACTTGTGGCGCTGGCTCGAAAACTTCCACAGGCAACCGACTCATCCTGGACAAACATGCCCGAAAGACGCAAAACAAACGCATTCACATACACTCAGACACCACTGGTCCTGTGGCAGCCAGCACTTAACACACAAACACCCAGAGAGACGTAGGCATTGAACCACGGCCAGGCCAATAGAAAGAAAAGCATGAAAAATTCAATGGAACTAAATGGACTGCTGTGTCTGAATCGGTTTATTTATAGAGGCTGTTAAAACCGCAGCAACTGGAACTAGGAGCCTCTTTCTATGCATATTCACCTTCATTCTGGCACTCAAGTTCAGCTAAGTTGCAGTGTACACATATATTTCATTAAAGGGTTCTAATGAAAGTGGTGAATATGTGAATCCAAAACACCTGGTCAGACATTCAACCACACTGACTTCAATATAATGACTTAAATATACTGACTTCTACATTAATCGACCAGCAAAAAGGATGAACAGAAACTCTGTTAAAAATAAAAACGTATGAAATAATACAGACTTTCTCAGTGCTTCAATAGCAGGATGGATCATGACAGGCCATCTGGAGGTGGTCGTGGAAGGGTGTGATCACAGAGAAGAGAGGAAGAAGTCACAGAGGAGAGAGGATGAGGTCACAGAGGAGAGAGGAATAGGTCACAGAGGAGAGAGGAAGAGGTCACAGAGAAGAGAGGAGGATGGTTGAGGGTGGTGATGGAGTCTGTTGATGATCTACAGAGTAAGTCTTAGAAACAATTTAAAGCAATTGGGCTTCTCTTCATTTAAAATGGTTGTGTTTTGCTATGTTTTACACATGCTACATGTGTTTAGGCTTCTTCTTGTCAATTTGCAGTGTAATTATAGACAGAGAGGGAGGGAGGGAGAGAGAGGGAAGACATGATCACTGGAATCACTGAACATGAGTGAATGTATAATCACAGTAGGTCTCCACCACTTCATCTTGCCCTCTATAATTCTCCCTCTCCCCCTCTCTTTCAACCACCAACCCAGTCATGTATTCACTCTCCCCTTCGGACCATGTCAACAGATCACGGAAGCACAGAGCCCTTCCTGACCTTTCTCCCTGCTGCCAGTAGCCCCCCGCTGAGTGTCTCCAGTGCAATACAGCTTCTCTGGTATTTCGGAGAACATCGATGGGCAGAATATTTTCAACAGGTTGGCTACAGTAACCATCTAACAAGAACACCTGTTACTGTGTAATATGTATTTCCCACACGTTTCTACCATGTGCAGTTCCTTGGAAGGCCTGAGACAGGAGTTCGTCAGGTATCTGTTTAATGTCCAGGAAACCGAAGAACCAAACCTGTCAACAAATATTGTCCTTCCAGTCTTCATCCAGTTCACCTAGCCTCATTAGTGTAAAGAGCCAACCAATCCAGTGTGGTGTTGGATATCTGAGGATGGTATTCTAGCCAATCGGCATCAGAGACATTACCTGGTGAGTTCCTCTTTGATCTTCATTGGTTCGTGTGGGTAGAATTTGACCCGGAAGCACATTGTGTAGGGCTGCTGAGCTGTGAAACACATAGCCACAAAGAAGGGAGAAAGAGTGAAAGAGAAGAGAGTTAACTGACACAGTGTGACTATTTTTGATCATTCATTTGTTAATGATCATGAATGTAATTATTCACACAGAAGAGCTGTTGAATCGCTAGAGATGACGAAGACTTTCTAACACACTATGCATGCACGCGCGCACACACACACACACACACACACACACACACACACAAGCTTGCACTAATTAGTGAAAGATGAACCACAGTTGGAATGTATACCGCTATGGTTCTGATCTGCAAATGTATCCCTCTCTTCAGGAGATCAAATAGCACAGATATATAGACACAAAAACACACGCACGCACACACACACACACACACTTAGAACATGTACTACGTTTTGTGAGCTAAGCACTTGGAGGGAAACCCCATCTGTGTGCTTCATTCTAGCAGTCATATGAAGTGATGTTTCATAATAAAAGCCCAAGTAGGAGATAGACATACTGGATGGAAGAGTACACTCACGCATCCCAAATGACAGCCTATTTAGTACACTCGTTTCAACCAGCTCATGCTCAGGAGGGATAAGGGTGCCATTTCTGACACACCCGACAACTGATAGGTTGAGAGACAGGAAGTAATTACTGAGTTGACGGATGTGCCCATACGCACAGCAGAATTCTCACTGGCATTATCTGAAGCAGCAATGAAAAACAGCCCATGGCTAAATAATAAATATAAGGGAATATGAAATCCTAAAATCCTAAATATGTTGAGCCGCTTATTCCTGAGCCTTGGGGATTTTTTTCTAAAGTGATTTTTAAGGACCCTAATTCCCAGCACAGGCACGCACGCGCTCACAGAACACACGGATGCACGCCCACGGCCGAGACAAATAAAATATATCAAAGCCCACCCTCCATCCTTCATTCCTATCTTCAACAGCACTCCCATGGTGTGTCTGCTCTCCACATCCCCCTGACAAGTCATCATACTTTAACTCCCCCCCCCTCTCTCTGTCTCCCCTCTATCCCTCTCTGTCTCCCCTCTCTCTCTCTCTGTCTCCCCTCTCTCCCTTTCTATCTTTAACTCCATCTAAGCTCTCCCACATGTCTTTACTTTCTCATTTAAACTGATCCCACTATCTGTCACTGTCCATCTCTCCATCTGGTGCTGTCCTCCATCCCTCTGTCTTTCTTTCTCTTCAACTGAACATGTTCTAGAAACTGAGCGAATATGTAATAGTTTCCTTATTATTTCATGACCTGGCAGAAAGTTATAGAGAAGAGAAAAAGAGGAAAATTGTTGGATTTCATGGTGCATTTTTGTAGAAAGGTTACTTTACTATCGATATGCCCCATTAGTTCAGAACCAACAACACGTAACCAGCACCAAAATGGTTTGACAGTCAAAATCCACACAGCCTATTGCATGGACACATAATTCAACTTTTAGTTATGTTTAGTTGCTTTGGTACTGTTATCAATAGTAAGGGTGTTTTATCAAAACTCTTAGCACAAAACTCCAAACTGATTGCACTTGACAGATAAAATCTTGCATTCAAAACAACTGATTTTGGTTTCATTCAGTTTGTAAGCATCCTTTGCTAAAAGATCACTGATTCAACAGTGAAATACAAGAACATTGGTTCTGTCATCAAAACATAATAGTGAAATCCTCTCAGTTTAGTCATTGTAATAATCTGTTAGTCCAAGACCAATGACTCACAATGACTCTGAGTTGCTAATAGTGACCTGCTACAGTATATTTCACTGTTTTCACATTAGGCAAAGCACTTAGTGTATGTACTCTACCCATCCCAAATGACTAAAAAGAATTCATCATCCATTTCTCTATCCCATAATGAAAATTGTGATCAGTGAATAAATCTTCTTCAATCATTAATGCAAAGAAACACACTTTTAATAGTTTTTTTTTTTGGTGCAATCAATTAAAATAATTAGAAAGAAATGTAAATGTTTAACACACTACACTAATTTGCAGCAATTTGGTCTTTTGGCATTTGGCCATGCCATCCTGTTTACGTCACAATATCTTTTGGCCTGGCGAGTCCAAATGTGACATTGGTCACCAGGGATGTCATGACATGTCCTGTCTATGCGCTGTAGGAGGGTGACATTCTCATGGGGATGGCGGTCATAGACCTTCTCCACCTCCATAATGAATAATAGTCAAAGGTATTTTAACAACAGAGAAAGTGAGGAAAAACTAAATCTTATCAGATGAGATGCATGCACTTTGTGTGAACACGTTTTTCAATGTGAAACATGTCATCTAGATGACATTCATAGATTTTTTTTCTTGTTTGTTACACTCAGTGTCAGATGTGCTCAGAGATTTGACAAAAGAGATTTTTTTGAGGATCTGGTGTGTCTTTTGCACTAAGAGTAATACAATTTTACCACACACTTATGTGAATAGTGCCAAAGCGACAAAATAAAAGTCCAACAACATTCTCGCAAACAAAGAAGTCAATAGTTGATTCACCAGTGTTTTCTGTCTTTGACTGTTCTGACAGTTTTAGTGTTTCTCACTTATCCATTGGGGATTGTTACATTCAGTGTTCTGTCTGCTTCAATATCATGTCTACTACAGTGTTCTGTCTGCTTCAAAATTATGTCTACTACAGTGTTCCCTCTGCTTCAATATCAGATCTACTACAGTGTTTGCTCTGCTTCAATATCATGTCTACTACAGTGTTTGCTTTGCTTCAATTTCATGTCTACTATAGTGTTTGCTCTGCTTCAATATCATGTCTACTATAGTGTTTGCTCTGCTTCAATATTGTCTACTACAGTGTTTGCTCTGCTTCAATATCATGTCTACTATAGTGTTTGCTCTGCTTCAATATTGTCTACTACACTGTTTGCTCTGCTTCAATATCATGTCTACTATAGTGTTTGCTCTGCTTCCATATCATGTCTACTACAGTGTTTGCTCTGCTTCAATATCATGTCTACTATAATGTTTGCTCTGCTTCAATATTGTCTACTACAGTATTTGCTCTGCTTCAATATCATGTCTACTATAGTGTTCGCTCTGCTTATATATTGTCTACTACAGTGTTTGCTCTGCTACATGTTGTGTTTCTTCTATCTTTTTGGATCTACAACCAACCATCAGAGCTGGCTTTCAGTGCTTTAGGGACGTTCTCGTCATCTAGTTTCACTGTTGAAGGGTGTGACCTAAGATCTCTTTCCCACTTTAGAGAGGAGGCAATGTCCTGAGTGTCACATGGGCACACGTTCAAGCACTGTGGCCACATCAGAAAGAAAACAGAAGGAACACTTACATTTCATCTGCTTCACTATGGGTTTATTGGGCTCCAGCCAGTGCTAGGAGAGAGAAACAGTGATAGAGAAGAGAGAGAGGGAGACAGAGAGAGGGAGGGAGGGACCGAGAGGGAGGGACAGAGAGACAGAGGGAGGGAGGGACAAAGAAAGAGGTATCAATTTATTAAAGTTGGATCAGTGCTCTGTGCACTGTGTATGAGTGTGTATTAAGTGCATGAGTGTGTATCCAGTGTATGAGTGGTTATCCAGTGTATGAGTGTGTATCCAGTGTATATACAGTGAGGGAGTGTGTATCCAGTGTGTGAGTGTGTATCCAGTGTATATCCAGTTAGGGAGTGCGTATCCAGTGTATGAGTGTGTATCCAGTGTATGAGTGTGTATCCAGTGTATGAGTGTGTATTCAGTGTATGAGTATGTATCCAGTGTATATTCAGTGTATGCGTGTGTATCCAGTGTATATTCAGCGTATGAGTGTGTATTCAGTGTATGAGTGTGTATCCAGTGTATATTCAGTGTATGAGTGTGTATTCAGTGTATGAGTGTGTATCCAGTGTATATTCAGTGTATGAGTGTGTATCCAGTGTATGAGTGTGTATTCCGTGTATGAGTATGTATCCAGTGTATATTCAGTGTACGAGTGTGTATCCAGTGTATATTCAGTGTATGAGTCTGTATCCAGTGTATGGTGTGTATCCAGTGTATGAGTGTGTACCCAGTGCATGAGTGTGTATCCAGTAAATTAGTGTGTATTAATTCATAAAAATGAATGTGTTGAAGTGTCATCTAAGTGTGGGCGGGGACCAGGCAGTGTTACATTGTAACGGTCCTACTTTATGGGTTTTTACTGAAGGGTCGTATGAGTGTGTATGTAGTTGTGGGCGGGGACCAGGCAGTGTTACATTGTAACGGTCCTACTTTATGGGTTTTTACTGAAGGGTCGTATGAGTGTGTATGTAG
>JACXGJ010008703.1:0-26341 GCA_016801105.1 Esox niger
CACCCACCCACGCACCCACCCACCCATGCACCCACCCACCCTCCCTCCCGGTCTCATATGCACATCCATCTCCCCTGTCACAGGGGATTTATGGCTGATTTCAGATGAAAACCTCTGGGGAGGAAACAAACTGGGAGAGCGCCAGCAGAATCCTGCTCTCCCTTCATCTCCATGGAGCCAAACCCTGGATGACTTGGGTTCCGTTCATTTTGCACGTTTTGGGCTCAGATGTGGTCCGCCCACCGTAAACTCTCCCCCCCAATCAATGGTAATCATTAGCACAAGGTTATCTATTCAGTATTACAACACAAGAGAGCACGATGTCCACAGATGTGCGCGTGCGTAGACCCGGTCGCACGGATGAGGGTATAAATAAGTAGAGCTCGAGCAGAGAGCCCATCCCCGGGGTTTCATCGAGAACATCAACACACACCGCACCATTTGTTCACATGTGAACTGGGCCTGCAAGAAGAACATAAGGCTCTTAATTTACAGGCTCTTGTACTGGGTGGTGTCACTGTTCACCTAAAGAAATAAAATACAATCAATAAAACACTCGGGACCGACAGGAGCACACAGCTACACCTTGAAATGATATTTACTCTGCTATCAGGTCACTGGCTTTTATCTATCCCTTTTACATAACTGACCTGTGCTGGAACAAATAAGCAATATGGGCACTGCATCAGAAGGTATGTATTGAAGACAGCTAAGCTAGAGGAGCGGTCACGTTTCCGGACTGCCTTTCCATGGTAGAGCGGATGATAAACATAGTAAGAACACAGCCAGCAGGCACAGCCATGTTTCCTTTTCTCCTGCAGATTACCTAGAATTCACAAAAAGATCAATAAGGGTTCTCCTTACCTCAGTCAGAGCATGGAGCTGGCCTTCCTGAACACACACGCCCATGAACCTAGCCAAAGACAAAGAAATATACGTTTGTAAGGAATTACCAACTGCTTCTTTAGCATCTTCAGCTATGTTGACAATGTAAAGCTACATCATTGGGTCCAAACATTTGAAACGTTTTTGGAGTAGGCCATTGTTTAGTGCAAAACCTTTTAATCTGGTCCAAGGATGACAGCCCAGTCAAAAGCAAAACCATAATGGTCTTGTATGGACATGGTGAAATGTCTTCACTGGTGGGTTGAAGGACAAGATCCAACAAGAGATATTTTCAAGACAGAGAAAAAAAAAACACTCCCTCTAAACAGCATTCCACCCTTTTGAGCTACTGCTTACAAACATTAACAGGCGAGAGTCAGTAAAGCCAGTTTGTTTTTCTAAATCCCACAAATTGTCTGTACCAACACCATAACACATGAGCCGGGCTGTATAAATGAAGATTGTTCAGCCTCTGGAGTTATGGCCCAATAAACGTGAGACTCAACTTTGCGGGCCCCTGAAGGGTTTCCCCCGACAAAGACCCCCTCAGAACAAACTGCCACAAAGCTGTGATTGTAGGACTGCACACACACTGTCGCTCTCTCCTGCCCACCACACACAGCAGAATGGGAGCTCTGTAGAATATCATTCAGCACGGAGACACATTGGGGGCTGAGAATAGCAGAAATGAAGACATTTGAACAAACACCGATTAGGCAATGCATTGTCCAAACGGATCCATTTATAGATAGGAAATACACAAGGTAATAATGGATCAATACATTTTGTCCATGACGAGGTAAAACATGGTCACACACCATGCATCCAATTCACTGTGCTATCGTGATGGTTGTTGGCCAATAGCAAATGCTATGTCCATTTGCAGCCTCAGTCAAAATGGAAAAGGCTGTTCCTCAGAATGGTGTGCATGTCAATTTAATCCAAACTCAGGATGTCGTTTCAGAAAATCCATTGTTAATGTTTCTGAGCTGCTTTCTGAACAGGGTCGATTGAGGTCACCCCTGATTCAATTCCAAAGAGGAAGCTAACGCTCAAGCAACATGTCTCTTTAAAAGATGAATGATTCACAAATGACTAACATTAAGTCTGGGGATTAGTAAGGATCTTGACACAGAAAATAAGCCTATTTATGTAAACGGCACCATAACGGAACTACCCTAGTTCTGTATTTTACCTTTGTCCTATTAATCCCTTGAGACCGTTAAAGAGTGAGCTGGGTGAATTCAATCAGTCTCTGATCAGTAATAAATTCAACAGTTACATAATACTGCAGGCATTTGCATTTCCATCATCTCACTCAACTCAAAGCAAAAATGTGAGTTAACCTTGGTTGAGATGTTGATTCATGATTTTGACCTACAGGGAACTCCACAAGTATTTGCACAAGTTTTGTTTGGCTCTGTATTGCAGCACACTGGATATAAAATGAATGACTGCACAGTATATTCACCCACTGAAAAAGTTTGATAATATTCCAGTGTATCGTCATTATGCTTTAAACCATCTAAACAGCACAACCAAATTCACAACCAAGATCAATGCCATGGGAAAATGGATGACATACAAAGCAGTGAGCACAGCGCTGATTGGGAAATAGGATCATGTCATCCATCTCCGATTGAAATACGGGGACCTGGTGAAATGTGAAAAACCTGCAGATTTACCTATCCAAGTATTGACTTGTGGAGCTCAATGTCAATGGTGGTCTAGTAGGCTGGATACTTATGAATGGAATCCGCTCTAATGCCATTACCCTGAATACAGGTGCACCCTAGGGGTGTGTCCTCTCACCATTGTTGTCCTCCATCTTCATTATTGATGAAGACCAAAGAATAATATTAGTATGGCCTGGTGGGACAATGTTTTTGAGATGCCACATCTGACAGGGACTATTTTAAATCACATTAACAACATCCAGCAGTGGTGCTAGACAAGCAACCTACACATTAATGTGGACAAAACAAAAGATCATCAGCAGCAATAGCTAGCCGACACCCATCCCACTCGCTCTGAATAACCAACCAGTAGAGGTGGTTGGGTGTTTTAAATATTTACAGACACAAATTGATGACAAGCTGAGCTTCGCAGAGAACGCAGAATGTATTTTCAAAATAGCCAGCAACTGTATTTAATCGGGAAACTGAAAGGAGGTTGGGGTCAGTAAGGTGGTTCTGGAAAGGAACTGCAGTCCTGTGGAGAGCGTCCTGACATTCAACATGACTGTCTGGTATGGAAACCTTGGAACTAAAGGCAAAAGCAAACTGATCACAACAGTCAACATCATTGCCTTCTCACAACAACAGTTGAGTAGCCTTTTCACAAAGCAACCAGAAGAAAGGCCCTGGCTATCATTGGTGATCCATCCACTCCACCCCCAGTTTCAAAAGCTTCCCTCAGAATGGCCATGGCCAAGAAGAACATATTTAAACACTCATTTATTCATTTATACACATTTATGAATACATATATATCCTTCATGTTTTAACTGAGTGTTATGAATGTGTTGTCTAATGAATTGATAGTTTTAGTGTGACTCAATATATTAATATCCAGCATGTTCTAACTGAATGGTACCATTGATTAACTGATAGTTCTTAATGTGTAGGAATGTATCTTATGCGCTTTAGACTTCAACCTGTACTGATGCCAAAGAAAAACATCCACCTTGGGTGGACATTAACATTGTATTCTATCCTAACGTGTTATCACTGTACTTTCAACAGTTTCACAAATGCTCAAATACAGGGAATACACGGTAATATTTTTTGTATTTACAGATTAACATACCAAAATATACTTTGAGAGTTCACACTCAATCGACACAAAGTGGTTTTAAATAAGATCCATTTTCCACTCTCTCAAACTATCATCACTGACAACCAGTCCGAAACATGTTATGGAAGTGTTGTTGGTTCTAGTTGTGCTCAGAGAGAACAGATGGTTGAGTGCTACAAGAATTATCAGTGTATGGAGTACATTTTTTGGAGTCAAATTTGGCTTAACACACAATAGCGCCAGGGAAAAGTCTCACGAAGAAAGGCAAGGATTAGTAGATAGTCAAAATTAATGCATTAAAAATATAGTATCTTCTCGGGCATGGTCAAGTCAATAATTAAGCTGTGGGTGATGCATAAAACCACACAGACATATAGACTCTGAACTGTAGGACAGAATCCAAACAGAATCAAAACTGAGATGTCCCCATGAAGAGGATATTAAAACAGTTTCAACTGAAGATGAATCAATAACACTGTAGTCTGTAAAATGCTGAGCCAAACCAATTTTGAGTTGCATACATTTCTACAAGAAATCACAACATTAAACATGATATTTCAATCACATTTTTACAACACTAACAACAAAGGTCCAAGGGAGGTGTTAGAAGTCTTATAAAAATGATGATCCATAGCAAACATAAGTAGCATTTCCTAATGCATTTCTTATTTTCAGGAGTCAATAATTACTACTGACTATTTAGATCCTATTAAATTTACAGTATAATTGCTCCAGTGTACAATCGAAACTCAAATGATGATTTTAACCCAGAAAGTTAGGGGATAGGGTCAGCCATCACTGCACTGTGTTAATATACCCAAAAGGTTCCTGTTTATGAAAAAGCTTAATACATTTGGGAGATTTAAGCAGTGGAGCACCCAGGACCTACAGGCAACCTGGCACATCTGAAAATCTTTTATCTGTGTGTGTAATTTATTGGGTAGGCTATAATCTGGCTATTCCCTGCCATATTAGAACTAATCCATACTGTAGAGAATAGAACCATAACTGATTCAAACGATTCACTGAACAGACCTACACTGTGAGCAGGTATTTTAGGACGTTTGAGTGGTTATTCTAATTAGACGACTGCACTGCAGATTGCAGCCCTAGAAAAGAAGTGTACTGATTTAATAACAAAATAAATGAATTATGAGGTTGATGTGGACTAGAAAGCGTACAGCAAACACGCACGCACACACACGCATGCACGCAATATAGTCTCTCTGCAAGAGAATGTGTTTGTGGACAGAGCCTACTGAGCAAAGCGTGGAAGAACAGATTGACTCTGATTAGTTCCCAGAACTTTGACAGGTAGGCCTAAGTATTAACATCCCTAATGTTGAATATCTAGCTAACAGTTAAAGACACATTTCGGCTACACAGGACTTCTTTTCAGCGGTCTCCTACACAGTAGGGAAGCCTCGCCTCCATTCCTTGAAAAGCTATCAATTATGTAGGTCAGAAATTTGTAAATACATTTTTATAGGCATAATAGCCAAAAGTCAAACTGACCTACAAAACGCATGAAATTGGGCACTCATATATGACTGAGATCATGTTAGCCAGTAATGATAACATTCTTGTAACGCTGCAAACGGTTGCACAGGACAGTCAGAGTGATGAGCACAGTAAAAAAGATCAACAACTGACAACCATCAGTAAAAGGGAAATCACATGCTAACCGCTTGAGCAATAAGGAAAGCAATAGCATGATGCAGACGTGCAGGCAAAACAGTGTTTGTCGTTGAATAGCTTTATTCAAACAGAGGTTCCTCTATACTATTTAAAGCACATCTAGGGCACATTGAATTGTTATTTATAATGTCGCTGACATGGAGCACATCTGGACCAGGGGATGTCCCATGTTCATTACTGCCTTATTGATCAATACCTGGTCTACATGGTTCTGCAGGATGTGCTGACCACAGATCCACACACATCCCTCCAGTGTGGATGATCACTAAACTTTCTCTAGTGTTAATAGTGAGGCATCAATTTGATCATTTTCATCCTTGGTGTGGATGGGCCCGAATAAACATTTTAGATGCTGGAAACATTTTATAGGATTCCAGTCATAATCTAACTTAGATTATTCGTTCAGAAGGAGATTTGAATCCAACACATCGTTTATAAATTAATGTACAATACCATTTGTGGACAAACCTGAATACGGGAAACGGCAATATTTAAAATTGTGTCTGTGGCAAAGCCTCCCTGAATCTATAAAACATGACTGATGAAAATGCTTACATAAACACATCACTCGACACAACACCGATGATTAGACCCATTGTCGGAAATAACGTCTCAGTTTTAATACCTCTCTCTGTCACCGAAACCAATCTTGCGCACAACATGCACAATTTTATTCCTAGTTTCACAGGCTTTAGTTTTTCACACGTTGTAACTTGGTCATATCAACCATCTATCCAATTACTGGCTCCGCAATAAGCACCATCGGTTCCTGAAAAGATGCTGAAATGTGTTCCATCAGCCCCTCATTGACCTACAACACGTCAGCCGTTGACCATGTTTTGGACACTCCGGATTGACATGCACGACGGCACAATCAAGTTCCCTCTGACATGTAACAGACTTCCCTGGTCTGGCCCCATTTTTATAAAACATCTATTATATGGAAATATGTAAGTATGCTAGCAGTCCCGTTAAGGCTGCCACTAATCTTAGATAGCCCGGCAGCTAATCTTAGATAACCCGGCAGCTAATCTTAGATAACCCGGCAGCTAATCTTAGATAACCCGGCAGCTAATCTTAGATAACCCATAACCGAAGTCTTGGGTAACTGGTCAGATGCTCGATACAGTTCTGGTTCTGTGTGTTAAGAGATTTGAATCAGAAACAAAGAGCTACGGCCTCTTGTTGAAAGTGAGCAATAAGTTGACACCTACCCTCTCCAGAAATGTCTTCAGAAAAAAGGCCACTACTCACTTATGTAGGGATTGTCCAAGGCACTGGCACTGTGCTGATCATTACGTCACGGAGAAGGTTGGTTAAGCACAGATCTACCTGTGTAGATTTATCCTGTGTAATACCATGTTGTATGTAGTTCTGCAGTCAGGAGGGGCGTTTATCCTGTGTAATACCATGTTGTATGTAGTTCTGCAGTCAGGAGGGGCGTTTTATACTGTGTAATACCATGTTGTATGTAGTTCTGCAGTCAGGAGGGGCGTTTTATCCTGCGTAATACCATGTTGTATGTAGTTCTGCAGTCAGGAGGGGCGTTTTATCCTGTGTAATACCATGTTGTATGTAGTTCTGCAGTTAGGAGGGGCGTTTTATCCTGTGTAATACCATGTTGTATGTAGTTCTGCAGTTAGGAGGGGCATTTTATCCTGTGTAATACCATGTTGTATGTAGTTCTGCAGTTAGGAGGGGCGTTTTATCCTGTGTAATACCATGTTGTATGTAGTTCTGCAGTTAGGAGGGGCGTTTATCCTGTGTAATACCATGTTGTATGTAGTTCTGCAGTTAGGAGGGGCGTTTTATCCTGTGTAATACCATGTTGTGTAATTTTGATGTCTTTCACTATGCAGAGAATAGTAAAAATAAAGAAATAACCGAGTAGGTGTCCAGAAGTTTAACTGGTACTGTAACTTAACAATAAGTCCATAAATGATGTTGAAATGACTTAACTAAACCAGTTTGTGCCTAGTGGGTTAACTCAGACAGTTTTTTTAAAGTGGTCCCCAATGTAATGGTAAACATGTGTTTACTGTCATGGACCTCACCTGAGGATGTTGGGATGGGACAGCCTGTTCATGAGTTGGACCTCTCTCAGCATGTTGGCTCGGTTGCTGCTCAGTTTATTCATCTTCAGAGCCATCACCTGACCCGACACTCTGTGGCGCACCTGCAACAACACAGAACCATCTGGTCATTTAGGCTCTATCTAGGTACAGCTACAATGAAAAGTAACACTCAGGTATGTCATTGCCATGGGAAGTATTCACCTAACATGGGCACCATTTTCTCTAAACATTGTTATTCAAAGATCATGGAATAGGATATGTTTTGTCTTTCTGCAGCAAAATGAATGTCACAACATACAGTGAACTCCAAAGGTAATTGGACAGTGACACATTTTTTTTCCAAGACTATGGATATGGAATGACATAGCTAGGGGGTTACATTGCAAACTGTCAGCTTTAATGTACCCTAATTATTTCCATCTATATTAAAGATACATTTAGAAATGAAAGCACGTTTTGTACTACTTGTTTCACATCCTTATTGCCTTCAATCGTGTCAGCATGTGAAAGGCATGCCCAATTGGATTCATCGCTGGTGACCGACTCATTCAACAATTTGAAACCTTTTTGGCCCTGAAAAATGTCTTGGTAGCTATGGCTGTGGTCCTGATGCATGATAGTGTCATCCAGTTTGGCTGAAAAGGCATTTAATAGTATGTGAGCAGAAAACATTCTCATGTACACTTCAGAATTCACCGTTCTGCTGTTGTGAATTGTCACATCATCAATGAAGACAAATGAGCCAGTTCCACTGGCAGCCATACAGTTATATGCCCAGGTCTTAACAATACCTCACTAAGGTTTTTCAGATGAGGTGCTATACTTTCGATCACAGTTTTCCTGCACACTTTCCTCAATCAATGAATCTGGCAATTTAATCTTAGTCTAATCTGTACATAAAACTCTTTCAGAACTCTACTTTGCAGAGGTTTAGTCAATGTTCACCTCATTAGTAGGTGGTAGTCTTTGAAACATCTCAAATTACCGTGTGGAGACGTCCTGATTCGCTGGACTGTTGTTTTTTGTTACTTTCATTTTAAGAATTTTTACATGATATTGGCATACCTTGGTCCACCAGGTAATTTGCCATTGCTGAGCTCATCAGTGAGGTGCTCTTTGGTATGGAATAAGCTTGAAAACAAACACCTGCCTATGAATATATTTGTTAAAGGAATTGTTCACATACTAATGGTATCCTAAAATAGGGTGACTATGGACAAAACATGCTAGGTTCTACAATAACCTAACATGGTTTTATTCTAATACATGAGGGTTTTTCAATGGCAATAGCCAAGGAACATGAATAATTCTTTACAGTTAAGAAGAAAGAGTACCTACAAATTATCTGATGCAATGAAATCTTACATCGGTCCACTTTCCAGATGGCCTACACTCTGCAGTTTCGCGCCAATTAAGCTAACTGTCCTGCTATGAAACTACGCAGACACTTATAAAAACTGTTAAAACAGACTTCTTGTATGCTATGAATAACAACGAGCCTAGACCAACACTGGCGTTACGCAATTTCGATGGAACATCAGCATGCAAAACTGATTATGTGCATTCACCCGTTTTTTGGAGCTCAACATTACAGAAGTTGTTAATTTGGATATTGCCCATGTCAATATCGCAATTTTGATCATTATTTGATTAAAACGTGCAGGCCTAGCTGACAGTACCTTACAGCTGCACGCTAACCCCATCATTGTTGCATCAGTTGAAATACTAAATTGTGGTATATAGAGACAAGGGTAAAAACAATATCAAATATATACTGGCTTAAAATACTTCCAGTTCACTACAGCTTTCATTCCAAATGTGAAACCGTAACGTGGAGAGTTCGTCTAGCCTATTTCTACTATGAATGAGGTCAGTCACTGGTGCACGCAGCTCCCTGATGTGATCAGAAATGAGTTGCTGACTTATCGGCAGTGGTGTAACAAGAGAGTTTATTATCAGAGAGGACAGAATGGTTAGACACCCCCAACAATACAGAACCACATCTCTATTTCCCTAAAGCTAATTGTATCCATTTGCTTTCTCTGCAGGACCTAACCACAGGAAGTTATGCATCCGGCAGAAAAATGATGAGGAAGTTTGCAGTATCATACAGCTCAAGCTGAAATATTACAAAATTGAAACCAATAGTGACAAAGAAGATACCGAGTTTTTCAGCTCAAAGTTTGCAAGTACTGTTTCAAGGTCCCATAAAAGAATTTCCGGTTTTATACAGTAAAGGTGACAATGCATGATGCAAGTTTTAAAGCTAGCAAACATTAGCAGTTTGTCTTGCATTGCCCTAAGATCTGTCAGATTTTTATCAACATTGTTAGAGTAAACATAACTTAAGGTTGAGTTGCAGAAAAGGGAAGCAGACCAATCTAATCTTTCGAGCATTGAGTCTTTTCAGTGTATAATGCTCCTTTAGCCGCTCTTGAAGTTTAAGTACTAAGGCAGAGCTAGGGGATAGTCTTCCCTGTAGGAGATGAGCAGGCGGCAGATGGCCTCTTCTAGACCACCTCCCCCACCCCTCTTCTATCCCCTTCTCCACCAGGAGAGAGAAATATAACAGCCTGGCTCAAACAAAGACCTATATGCTACCCCAGCAAGACCCTGCACCTCCAATCTGTTCACTCCAGCTAGTCTCCGGAATACCTAGCCATGTTAACACAACACAAGTCCAAAACAAACAGCTAGGCTCATTCCATTTCATGCATTTTTTCATGTAATGCAGATATATTGTCCCCTGGCTTCGACAGATATGAAACTCATTTCACTGCGAATAGTTGAGCCAGTTAACGACTTACAGATGCAAGTAGTCAATGTCATCGGTGAGACGACAAATCAGGCCACTGACAAGGGTCAATATTGTTACACTAATAAAACTGAAGTTGTCACTTAAGCCAGAACCATAGTTCCTGTCTGCACTGGATCTCCCCAATAGAGAAAAAAATTGACACAGCTGATGATATACTAACAAAGTCATGGCACTGAAGATTGAACAACTTGTAAAACAGGGTTAAGCATTCCTGAGAACGGAGGAAGCAATTGCTCTAGGACACATTCAACTACAGGAATACTTGTACGGGGGCAGGCCATAGCAGTCGTTCTGAGGTTGGACTGGCTTTCCCTCCCAAAAATACATGTATAATTACTTCCCCTCAGACAGACTGGGGTAGGAGACTACACATTGCCCTTCCCCCAGCGAGTCAGTGATTGGTCCTGTGCAAGCGTGCATTAACCCAGGGAATTCAATGAGCAGTGAATGAGCTATTCCAAGGATGACCACGCCCACACGGTGTGGCATGGCTCCAGACCTGGCAAGACATTTACGTCTTTCCATTAAACTCAGGTTATTGTTTCTAATTAGATCTCAACTGCCTAGTGTTCTATTTCAGTTGCATCTGCATGACTAAGACACAGACATGAGAAGGTGCTAAGATATTGTGGTCGCTATGACGACATCAGAACAGAATGCTTATACTCAGTGTTTTGTAGGCAGGACTGAAATATACAGCCTGTAGCTATAAAATATCAGAACTCCACTTCAAAGACACTAAGAGTGCAGGAAGTGAAAATATAGGTTACAATTAGTGAATGCCGGCAACTGACATGACCGCGAAAGGACATGAACGTCTCACCTCAATAACCCTCTCTGTGCTAGTACCTGTCAGGCTTAGTTAACATCATCGCCGACACAGTGGTAGCTCTCCAAGTCATAACCAGAGAGAGACGGAAATATAGAAGGGCTTTTTGCATGTCCCAAATTAGTCTATTGTGAGAGAATAGATCGATGTAATAGGGAGAGCACACATGACAATCCAAATGCTCTAAGGGCCTGACTGACCTCTGGGGGGAGGGGGGGTGTAAAACACAACATCTCTGTGTGGTTGTCAACGTATTAGCTAGCTGTGCAACAGTACTGAACTAAAAGGGATATACCCACCCAACTGTGTGACCACGCAGGCTAACAAGTAACTCACATAACAGCATATCGTTACAGGAGGGCCTTTTAACAAAATGTCAATTGTTTAACACAAATGTTAATGGTCCACAGAACCGCAATGTGAAAAAATATAAAAATATATTTTTGCTTGGCGTCAAAACTAGGCAAAAGCAGGCCTCTAGCCAACAAAAAGGAATATTTTTAACTATTGACACACATCACTGATACATTACTGAGACTGTCAGGATACTGACATGGGCAGTCAACCTTGCAGGCTCACGTTAGCAGTGTGTCTTTAGTCCAAGTGATTGCACCGTAAACTGCCAGCAGATAGAAGATGATGATATGATTGCTCTCAATTAGACATGTACTACTTTATAGTTAACGTTTTGAGGTTTTTCAGAAAAGACTGTCTCCATTCCTGCAATGCCTTTATAAAAGGCAGAAAAATATTAATACATTTATTATTTATTCTGTTTTACTAAGCTCTGAAGACCCCACCAAGAAATTGTTCCTCAAACCAACCAATGACCACCAGTGTGACTTATCACATCGTACGTTGATATGAACAAATGCGCAGTCCTCAGACATCCACCTACCCTGTACTTGGTACTAGGGCTGCACGATTTGAAAAAAATATCAGATTTCTTTGACAAATATTGCAGTAAATGGTTAGGATTTACAATTTTCAAACATGGGTGTAAACGTCATAGATAATCTCCCTTAAAGAGAGATCATAGCCTATATAATGTGCTGTAAAACTAAATAGACATAAAGCTATAATTCGGTGTTTTCCATTTTAAACGTATTACCAGTTTGAATGTGCAGCCTGTGTCCAACTACTCGTTGAACTGCTCATTTAATGGCGTGTGCAGCGTTTGTGCCGCTGCCACAGCTGGTTTGGCAAAATGTCTCAACCCTTCAGGTATGTTTTCTCCCATATTAAGGTTGTTTGTAGGCACCGACATTGAAGCCAAAACTTTTAAAAGCATGCTGTTATATGTCTGGGACAATATCTTGGGAACTTGACACAGACGTCTTCACAAGCAGTTGCAGTGTTAACTCAAACTAAGAGTGAAAAAGCATTAAGTACTTAAAACAGAATTATTCCAGGTGATGAGGTAATCTAAAAAAAATATAATAATACCTACAGAACCCGCAAGAAAAACTATTCCGGACATACGATGCGTGACATACGCATCACGCGAGACCACATCATTCACCCTTTTTTGGAGCTGGAAATCGCATAAGTTGGCAATTTGGATATTGCACATGTCGATATGGTAAATTGGATATAATAATTTGAATCACGCAGCCCTACTTTGTAGGTTCCTATACCACCAGCCATACACTGCTTGCATTCCAACTCTATCACGGGGAAAAAGCCCACCTTGTAGACCTCAGAGAAGAAGCCGGAGCCAATCCACTCGCAGATGAAGTCATCGAGGCGTGTCAGGCAGGAGAAGGCACTGATGAGGGCACGGTACGAGGAGGGGCACACCCTTCCCATTTGGGATGGGGCCATTTCCACAGCGACGCCGCTGTCCACATCTTCGAAGCGGTCCGGCCTCATTGAAGGGAAGCCTGCGATGGAATTGCGCTTGTTCCTATCCATCATTGCCTCTTCCTCACTGAGAACTCTGTGGGCGTCTCCTCTCGGAAGGTACTGTATCACATTTTCGACAACCGCTTGGCAACCTTTTACAGCCCTAAGGGAAAAGGAACACAAAAATTAATTTAAGCAGACAGACTGAGGAAATTGTGTTTTTGTGCCAGCAACGAACAGTTTTCTGGGGTTTAGAGACTGTTCGCCACCTGCAGACGACAAACCAGACAACCTAAAAGAAGATTTAGTGTTACAGCTGTTATTCGGTATGGAAAACATGGCATTGCATGAACCTCTGAAGTACTGTAACTCTTCTATGTGTGTATGTTTGTATGTGTGAGTATGTTTGTGTGTGTGTGTGTGTGTGTGTGTGTGTGTGTGTGTGTGTGTGTGTGTGTGTGTGTGTGTGTGATCCCCATGTCATTAATTTAAACAGAACACTTGTGTTGTCATGAGGGGGATAATCAGACAAATCAATTCCTCACATTCTCCTTGACATTTCTTTCATTTCCTCCTCCTATCACCCCCACCGCAAAAAACACCAACTAAGAAAGACACAAACACTAGCCTACTTTAGACAAGGTCAATCTTCTTAAACACACATGACAGGGGTCCTACCCCGCCTTTCTCCTGACAGGTCCACAAATAATGGCTCTAATAGGGATTGATTGTCCAATTACGGGAGATTAAGCAAAGATAAACCCAGAGTCCAAGACTGGGATCCAAAACAAACCAGGGAGCATGAACAGGAACAAAAGGAGACATACTAACCCCATAGTAATGATCATAGGAATCAACCCTTTGATTTTCAATGTTGACCGAGAGAAGAGGATGACCTTTCACATGGCACTAGTGCTTTGAAGCAGCCAAGTACCGTTACTGAACCCCTGATTTTCCCAGCATGCACAGATCTGCTGAGCTTAACTCAAAGGGCTGGTTGTAACTAAGCGATGCATCTGGATTATTCAGCTGTCCTCCTCTATTCTTAAGGTAGAGACTAGAAAGGAGCTTATAGCCTAAACTCTGGCAAAAGTATACCACTCTCAATTCAGCCTCCTGTGAGATTCCAATCTCAAATAAAACAGAAATCAAATCAAACCAACTAAAGCTACTGGACTCAGCTGTTTGCTGACCCAGCTGTGTCCTTAAAAGGATGTTATTCTCCTACAACTACAAAGGCATATTTTCCATTTTGCAATTGTGTTACAATGATCAAACTCAGTTTGACGGGAATGTTTATAGTCGCTGTTCTAGTAAATAAGCCTTTCTGTGGAAGAACAAATGAAAATGAGAGCAGTTCTTTCATTGCGATTGCTGTTAGGCCTTGTTGTCTGGTTTTACATGAACAAGTCAGTGAAAAAGGTCACAAAAATGATTTCCTTTCATTCAAAGTAAAACCCTGTAAAAGAAATAATAGATGTCATATCACTGCTCCACAGTCACATGCAGCTACTGTATATAGGCAAAGACAGAATTCACCAGTCTAAACACCAACTTCCCTTACTCCCTCTCTGGCATTTGAACTGTTGTTCTGGAGAACTGATTCCTCGACTTGTGGCGTGAAATCTCTCTGTGTCAACTTCCATTCTTTAGTCAAGCGCCAATTCAACAAATAATGGACTACTAAAAGCCCTGTATTTTTTAAGTTGAGGAGACTGATACCTTACTTCCAAACCGACATACATTTGAGCTAGCAGGGGAGATTACAGTGCAGGCGGGTCAGTGACCAGGTAGACATTTTATGGGCAAAAACTGCATTCAAATAAAAACCTGTGAAAAGATCTGTATAGAAATGACAATGAACATGCAATTGACATTCACATCATTTTATCATTTGAGATGATTTTCATTCAATGACAGTATTATTTTCTTTTACATAGAGCTAACATACTCAGCAGAATACGAGGTCTGGCAAGAGAGCTGGCCAACATTCTTAACCGACAAAATTAGGGAACTTGGAATATTGATAATAGAAAAAGGTGGGAATGATGTTCCTTAGAAACACAAACGAGTGCAACACATTCTATGCTCCCAAATCCGCCGGTCCAGATGGCATCGCTGGTCGCATCTTTAGTGTCTGCCAACCAGCTGGTAGTCTACTCTACAGAGATCTTCAGCTTGTCCCTGTTCCAGACTGTAGTTTCCACCGTGTTTGTAGGCCTAATAACCAACAACAATGAGTCAGCCAGTAGGGAAGAGGTAAGCAAACTGGCATCACGGTGCCAGGACAACAAGCTCTCCCTCAACGTCAGCGAAACAAAGGAGATGATTGTTGACCTTAGGAAGCTGAGGAGGGAACACGCCCAAATCCAAATGAATGGGGGCTGCAGTAGAGAGAGTCAGCAGTTTCCATTTTCTCAGTGTCAACATAGCTGAGGACTTTCATGGCCGTCCAATGCCGTGAGTGATGTCAAGAAGGCAGCCCTACTCTAAAGCATCTGTGGGAAAATGCCACCCTGTGGGTCCTCTCAAAGCTCTGTCCCTGCATCAATGAGGGACTGCTGACCACAAGGCCCTCCGACGGTCGGTGAGGACGACGCCTTGCTGGGTGCCGTGCTACCACCCATCCAGGACAGAATCACTGCCTGGCGAACTGACTACCATTCACAACCTGGGTGCCTGCTGTTCATTCACCTGCCGTTGGTTATAGACGGGGACTTCATCAAAGCAAACTACGAAGAGTTTCCAAGACAGTTCCTACCTACAAGCCATCAGACTGCAGAACGCGTACATAGACTGGTGAAGACATAAGTACACGTGTACACAAAACACACACAGAGTCTACACTGACTGACTGTGTAAATATGTAAATAGTCTATTATCCTCAGCTATATTTATCTCCTGTGTTTTTGTAGCACTGTGTGGCTGTTACCTGCAGGCCAGCATTTGGTTGTGTGCTTTCCCTTGTATATCCTGTGCACAATGTAGAAGTTGTCCAACATAACTACTACATACAATATCAACGGTGAATGTATTTATGGAGAATGCTTAACTCTCCAGATAACATTTACTTTAATTTGAACCATGGTTCAAGTAGGGTCCAAAGACAAAGCCAGTTAAGAACCACAGGGCTAGGAAATTCTACATGCAACAGATTGAAGGCTGAACACAGAAAGACAGAGAGACAGAGAGACAGAGAGACAGAGAGACAGAGAGACAGAGAGACAGAGAGACAGAGAGACAGCTGTCAGAAACCATGTGTGCATCCTGTAATCCGTCAGCTTGGCAATCTGTATCTTCCAATGTCTTGATATTCTTCCAAATTCACCCAAGTAGCCAAAAGTTACCCTTCCTACCGCCCTGTCTGCTTTTATACAAATTACACAACTCCCCCAGGCCATTGTAGCCTAGTCTAGTTAAATAATATATATCTAACCAGAGGACCTCTCAAGGCTGTGCACATAAAAGAACACTGAAAACGTATAGTTCCTACATATCAAGTGCACAACACCCAGAACATGTTCAACGTGTTAATGGCAACTTGTCAGCAACATGCTCTGATGGTCATGCACATCCCCAGAATGCAACTGTTGTCTTTACAGTAACACAAAATGAAGTTGACTCTTTTTTTACACCCCCCTCCCCATCCGTCCGTTTGGGGTGTGCTGCAAGAGTAGACTCCTTTGACTCCAATAAACAAGGTCTGTTTATAGCCTACAAAATGCCTGCTTCCAAAGTGATAGAGCTTAGACTCAAACAGAGAACACTCTTCAGGAAAGTGAAGGAACTGTAAAAGAGAAGCGGTACTCTAATTAAAAAAAACAGGTGGGGCATCCCAGTTATCCCCTTAGGCCAAGTCTTAAGACCAACTCCTACCCTAATTACAACTGTTCTGCTCTACCCAGTTATGCATGTGAGCCATAATAAAAATGTGTTTATTCCAAATCACCAGGAGGGTAATCTGGTTGAGGTTGACAAGAGAGTGGATGAAGGCAAACTGGTTTGCGTAACATAAAGGTCTAGTCAACCTATCTCTGGTGAAATTGGATAGTCAACGGACTGCATTCACCAATTGAGGAATAGTCTCACTATCAAAGCCGGATCTGTTGTAATGAGCATCACAGGCAGCAGCATACCTGACATTCCTGAGAGCTCTAATGATGAATCAGTCTACAGTAGTCTTGTTCCTGGGGGAGGGTCCCGCTTCTACGGGTTCTCCTGATCTAGAGCCAACAGATTATATTATTTTGATACAATATGCAGCGCAAATTCTGGTCTGCCAGTAAATATATGAAAACATGCAGCGTGATTAGTTTAGTACAGTACTCCAAGCGAAAGATAATGAGTAGTTATTGCATGAGGTACAGAGTTGCGTGTTAGTACATAACATAGATAGTTACAATTATTTGTTTGTTACTTCTATCAACATATAGCTAACTTGTTTACTTCTCTGTACGGGTTTCAGTTTCCGTGACTGGCAAACTATTTCAGCATGATACTAGCGAACTGAACTAGCTTGTTAGTCGTGAACTGACTAGCCAGTTAACTTCCCAACTAAATCATGGTAAATTCCAGAGCTATTTTGACGCTGGCCAACTTCACAAGTGTTATGTTGAACGAGCGACAGACCTACAGTAGTCAGTTTTCTTACCTTTTCGTTTGTCATAAAGATGATGAGATGGACTCTTCAACAACTTGAGATGACAGGCCAAACTCAATTCCATCTCATTTTATACGCTTGGTTTCAGGCTAGTCGATCTACTTAGAATGCACTAAAAAGCACGCGCTTGAGTGGCTATCTGGTTAACTTGCTGTGATGGTTTAGCTAGTGAGTTTGGTTTTATCAACATCAAAACAAGACGTGAAGTTAGCAATGAAGCCTCTCAAGTTTGCTAACAAACGAGAAGTTTTACAGCAAACGAAGAAGTACGGTAACATTAGCGTGCTAGCTAACTGCTCTACCTACATGAATCATAAAGCTGATAGCAAAAATAAATTCTCTCTTATTTAGCATGCGTTTCCCATTAACTTAGCTACTTAGACTCAAGTGCTGTCCCCCGTCGTTAGAAATTTTAACCGTTTGCTTTGACAGCTCTGCTGCGCAGTGTTGGCTGGCTCATTCAACACTCCCACTAAACTGCCCGCCCTCTCTCAGATGGACAGCTGAAGCTTCCAATCAGGTACAAGCATGTGCCACTAATGTTTTTGTTTATGATGGGTGTGTCATGTTTTATTAGCTGCGTTAGCTTCAGTACGGATGGTACTGGTATACTAAAGCACACCATTAGTATACTGCGAATACTCCTTCGTATGGACTACTTGTTTATTATTTCACATAACACTCGTATAACAGACATCATAGAAGGGGTTACACCTCTTATCTTTTGTTCAGTATGGAATGTTACTTAATCGTTTCTCCACAGATGAATTAAAGTCAAATAACTCTTGTTATTGCATTTCCGTTTTCTGCTGCAGCTTGAAACTCAAATATGGACGTGATGCGCCATCTAACGATGGAATATGGATATTTTGGATGTGTCATGAAGGTCACGCGAACCAATCGGAGCCGATCAACGAATTCACAACAACCCTTGGCTTCCCTACCAACTAGCGGAGAGACTGCGAAGACATCAAGGTTCTGCTAACACATCAGCCAAATGACTTGTATAGCAGAAGTTGAACACAGAATATAATCGTTTTAAAATGGCAGATGACGGCATGGACTACAATATTGTGTTTCCAGATGCATTGATCTCGGGTGAGCACTGTGATCAAATGCATCAATGGCTAGCTGGCTAGCGAAAAACATTTTGCATATAGCTAGTAGTACTGTACTGTAGGTATCACCTGTCAGTGTCATCCGGGCAGAATCAAAGCATAACAAGCTATTTTGATTTAATAACGTTGGGCACTGGCAGGGAGTGGAAAGGTCGTTTGTTACTTAAGTTGTCCTAGCTTGGTAGCAAGCTTGCTAAGATAGAATGGCTTGTTTTACTCTCCTTTCAGAAAGACATTGGCATGGAACAAAGGAACCTGTTGTCATACTGCTGGGATGGGCTGGCTGCAAAGACAAACATCTTGCAAAGTACAGCTCCATTTACAACAAGCAGGTTGGTGTTAAACTATCATTATTGTTGATAATGTCCGGTGATTTCAGTAGTATATTTTCAGCATTCATTATTAATATTTTAAAGTGTTTTCCCTCTTTTATTTCAGGGATGTGTCACAATTTGCTACACTGCGCCTTTGAAGACAGTATTTGTCTCTGAATCTTTTGGCTACAAGGAGCTGTGTGTCACTGCCCACAAACTGCTTGAGATACTCTATGATTATGATGTGGAAAATAGCCCAATATTTTTCCATGTGTTCAGCAACGGGGGATTCATGCTCTACCGCTACATGGTTGAGCTCTTGCAGAGTCATAAACAGTTTAGCACACTGTGTGTAGTTGGGTCTGTGGTGGACAGCGCCCCGGGCAATGGAAACGTGAAGGGGGCATTACGGGCCCTTACAGCCACTCTGGGAACCAAAATCAATGTGATGCTTAGGTGTGCTCTCTTAGTATTGTTTGCTGTAACTGTTTTTCTACTCAGAGTGGTTCTGTACCCCTTGACCAAGTACATCCACAAGAATCACTATGATGCCTTCCGGGATGGCCCTCCCACCTGGCCACAGCTGTACCTGTACTCCAGGTCTGATCAAGTGATCCCGTACACTGATGTCGAGCAAATGATCCAGGTGCTCAAGGGTAAAGGCATTCCTGTGGAAAGTTTTGACTTCAACACCTCATCCCATGTCAGCCATCTTTGTGACTTTCCAGAGGAGTACTCCGGGCGATGTCTGGCTTTCCTGACCAACTGCATGAAGGATTCAGAAGGAACTCAAGCTAAAAGGCGACATTTGATTCAGAGTTAAAAGCACACTACTGGTGTGAAAATCTATGGCCCTTCTTGTTTTTGTGATTCTACTGTAATGGTACATATTTATAAATCTGTACTAAAATCTGTACTCATAACAAGCAAAGTGCCGGCAAGGTGAAATTGGATTGGTATTATTTGTGGTTTCTTAAAATCTTTAATCTACTGGTTGTAATTCCAAGACAATGTCTTTGACTAAGAATGTATGTACTTACTAAACGCGTGTTTTACTATTGTGCCTTCCATTAATAAAAAAAGCACTGGGTCAAAAATGCTCATATCTAGATTGCTTTGTAAAAGATTGACCATTGTAGTTGCTATTTCCCATTAAACGATTAAGCAAAGTTTCTTGTGAAATTATAGGTTTTAATATTTAATTCCGACTTTATTTAGTCTTGTTCTAAAGTGCAGCATTCCGTTTAAACTGTCTACTGAAATAGTGAACATTGCATCACACAAAAGGTTATTTTGTTGGTATTCTTTCTGACTTGACTTTATAGTTTGATGCAGCGATTGAAGATCTCTTCCACTCAACCTAGCAATGCAGATGGTGCATGGCTACCTTTGGCCTTGTCTACAGAGAGATATGTTACCTCAAGGCAGACAAACTCAGCCTTTGCCTCTCCAGACGTTAGCGATAGTTTGAAGAGCAGGGCTTTAAATTGGTCAGGCAGAGATTATTATTGAATGTATCTAACTGTCATGTTTGACATTTTGGAGCGAGTCATTGGCATTTGTCTCTCCAGAAGGCCCAGACTGGCACTTCATTCTTCATTTAGAGCCACTCAAAAGAAAAAGAGAAGGGAAAAGTTTATATATTTGTGGAGACAGATGAACATCGCTTATTGGAGTGCATACTACATCCTTTTTGTTCCCTTTGCTTGGGTTGTGTGGCTGAATGGCTCATGTTGCCAAATGGCTTTGGAAATGTTCGACAGAGACGCAAACACTGCTTATCCAATTCAAACATGGTTTGCTGCGGTTAGCGTATACATTTTGTATTGAACCGAAATATATATGTTAATGTACGGTAAGAATGCTGCATGTGGGAAAGCTAGGGGACGTCTGGATGAAATCGTTAGTTAAAGCAAATGGGATTTACTATTTGGATGGAGTTCCCAATCAATAAACTAAATTACTCAAGGAACTTGCGAGTGAACTGTGACATACTCTGTGACAGTACTATCATACAAAAACCCAACCAAATATACATACATTAAAAGAATAGCGTGTTTGTGAGATCCAGGTCTGAATGCATTTGGGGATTCTTAATGTTATGTCAGAGGGGTTCGTTTTTGGTATTGGTTACAATTAGGGGATAAAGAACATACATTTCTGGTTGTCTGGTTCCCACAAGGATTAAACATATAAACCTGTGTGTGTATTTGATTCAATTCTAAAAATAGATGTGGACACCAGAAGTACCGACAAAGATAAAGGGGTTAGGTTTAGGTACAATATTACAACTGGGATTAATGTTAGAATTATGGTTCATTTTAGGTGTAGGCTTAACAGGTTGTTTTGGGTAAGGGTTAGGCTCTAGGGCTTGCTTAAGTTTAAGCAATAAGCTTAGGTTATTCATGTTAGGGTTTACATGATGATTGGGGTTACGGAAAATGGTTTTCAGGTCCCCACAAGGATACAAAAAACAATGAGTATCTGTGTGTTCTGTCTCTTTCACTATTTTCTCTTAATCCTGCCTTATTTTCTCAAACGTAGGGTGCAGAAGTTGTCAGCAGAAGTTGTAACCTCTATATACTATATTGTATATCATCTATAAAACAAATTATAACAAAAAACTGTAACTCACCCTGTTTGTCATTTTAATTTTAATTTTAAAAGAGTAAAACATTGTCAAAGGCTATGTGATGGCATTAAAGGCACTTACAGTCAAATAGGAGATGGAAGACAACAAAGAGATTTCATTGGTATTTGATTTTAACAGTACATGAATGTGTTCATTAATAGATGCTCTGCCGATCAATGGAAAATAAATGGATCCTTTGTTGTTGCTGTTTTAAAAAAAAAGCATTTACGCTCCCTCTTTCCATAAAAACTTTACGGAAATGGCATTTGATGTAATTGAAGTTACTGAACAGAACATTCCACAGTTGCATGTATGGCTTTGCTTTTTCTCATCCAAGCATGAACTGATTTCGGACAGGTCAATAGGGAGTATAATGACTGCATTGTTGTGAAAATCTGGAAAACTCTGGTCAGATCCACAGTGAGTAGCCACTCCATTAGGTAGACCAGACTGTTCCCGAAAATATATTGTTTCTGATCACTCTTACAGAGCGTGAGTCCGGTGGCTGGGACTTGCTACATGGACAGGAATAAAGGCATTGAGTTACTTCTCGATTAACCATTACCTTTACTTCTCGAGTCACCCAAGTACCTTTGACCACAGTGTGATCTTCTCTGAGGCGCACCGGTTCCAGTATCTCGAAAATGTACCCAACCATGTCTAGGGTTTACAGAGAATTGTTACATACAAAAGCTTGTTGATGAGGGACATCTAAGGGCAAGAATAACACTCACCAACACTACAAAGCTGAGAAGTGGAAAATACATTTTCTGGTCTGACCAATCCCCATTCCTGTTGCATAACACTGACAGTAGAATCAGGATTTGGCATCACCCGGATGAGTCTAAAGACCCTGTTTTGCCTGGTGCGGGTGTTTCAGGCTAGCAGTTGCATAATGCTGTGGTGAATGTTTTCCTAGCATGCATTAGGTTGTGACAGTTCCCTTGTCATAGCCTGCACCCTCCGCAGACATCAACCCAAAGACAGGCAGTTTGAAAGCATCAGTGTATCTCTGTCCAGTCTGCAGTGAATACATGATGGAATTGCGTCCTCGTGGACCAACCTCCGATGTTTTCTTCACTTGTCTTGTAGAATTCATACTCCCAATAATGCAGGCTGTTCTGGGGGAAAATGGTGGTGGTGGTGGTGGAGGGGGGTGGCTGTACAACCCAGTATTAGATAAGTGTACCTAATAAATTGGCTACTAAAGGTGTAGGCCACTCAGAAATACAGTAACGGCCCTTCACCTGTGGAGGGCAGCATTTAGCCATACTACTATTTGTTTTGTACATTATTATTCAGCGTCTCACAAAACATACAATGTACATAAAATACACTTTATTGGTTTAATTTCAATGTTGATGGTACTGTAACTGTTCTCATTGCCCCAGAAATATGGAATGGGCAATGGTTGATATTCTGTTGTAAACATCACATAGTATTTGCTCAATTGAACCATTTGATAGTCTTCAAAGAACCACAATGCTGAACACTCCATGGTGGGCATTCATTGATGTACCAGTAGCAGGTTGACAGTCGAAGCTCTAAGGAGGTTGCTCAGATCTGAAAATGCACTGAAATTGCCATAGAAGTTAATGAAGTCTCTCGACACAATGAGGGAAAATTGTGGTGCAAAGGGGTCAATGGGCCTTCTTAGCCTCCTCTTCCATGGAAAATGGATACTGTCAAGCTCCTTACATTAGAGGACGCTCAGCATTCACACTGCAAGGCAAGCACTAAGACGAATGGTGTTAAGTGGTAGCATTTGGCAAATGAGCAACATTTTCTCAGTTTAATCAGTCTCATATACAGTGAGTCGTGAAAATTTCTGGTCTGGTTCTTCAGGGGGCAGTGCATGCCCAACATGAGATTGGAGATGGGAATCGATGCCGGCCACAGGCTCTAATGTGTTTTCCAAAGTTTCTTGTTGGACTCAGTAGTACGATGTCCCTAATGTAATTGGCCATCTTAAATACAAATTATTGTGTGACCAGCCTGCTGTGCAGATGTCAATGTACAGTAGCACTAAACCGAAGAGAGAGAATGATGTCACTTTCATCTGATTCGTGTCATCTAGAGGCAGATTTTCTCTCTAAGTTGAATGCAGTGGTGGTTGCAACCATTAGGCAAGGTAGGCAGTCAGCCTCGCCTATTATGAGGAAGGAGGAAAATAGCATGAGTGTCCATGACAGCAGTAGCTTAGTGGCTGCGGCTATTACTTGTGTCATAAAAGTGAATAGCTAATCGCTGCGGCTGTTACTGAATATGACTGTTTGTACGTCACATAAGAAAGCACTATCCATGACCTGGACCATCACGAACGGCCATCAGACAGAGGTTAAGAAGACACAGATTCAGTCCCATCATGGTGTTCTTCTAACATTCTAGCATGTTGATTAGAATGTGGCTAGTGATGCTACAGTGCTGCTGATCACAAATTAGCGATGATGATGTTTTTCCTCCCCTGGTTCCCCCAGAAAGCTCTGACTGCGTAGTGACAGAGAATATATATACTGTTCCAGGTATATGTAGCCCTCCGAGCTGACAGAAAAGGAAAGGTGCAGGATAGTGAGAAAAGGAAGATATTTGACACTGTACACTCGAACAAAGTTGCCCAGTGCTTTGTGCTTCACTGTAGTCGTGGCTTATAAGACAGAATGGACCCTTCAGATAATTATTCATAAACTAACTGATTTACTCTGCTGAAAGGGGCAGCAATGCAAGTGTCTTTGGAGGTGACGGTTCCATTCAACAATAAAGAAGGTATGTTCAAAATGTTGCCAGTAAAGCTTTGATAAAGACTATACGGTAAAAATAGATTATATTGGGGTCTCATCCAGTCGCAGCCTAGGGCCCCCAAATCACAAAATCCACCACTGGTTGAATGTCAGCCTGTATTTCTGATTTAGGCTGGGGATTTTTGTTTTATTACAGTTAGCAATCCATGGGAATATCCAGTTCTATGAATCAAACATAAGTGGATGTTGTCCTTATGGATATTTATATGATGTTTGAATGTATTATCAAAGTAATGTTTTTCCACCTTCAGCGTGATGTGTGGGACCTCTGGTCAGCTACACAATTTTTTTTCCACAAGGGACTGGGCTTGAATCTCATCAAATCAAATTCCATGAATGTCATCACCATGCAAATATTAAAGGGGCACTGTGTAGAATCCTGCATCTAACGTTTTCAAGAATTTGAAACAATAACACGAGTTGTCTCCTCTACACCTTACTGTACAAGATAAGAATAGTATTAACTAGTCCACATGGAAAATGAGCAGGTTTGGGGTGGATGGGACTGCAACTGCCTGAAGTGACTATGAGGAGACAACTTGTCAATGAAAACTGACAGAACAGAATCATTATTTTCCATGGGCAATATCTCAGACTTGGAAAAATTTTGTTTAAAAAAATGTAACAATCATTCCAAGGGCCCCTTTAAAGCAGGCCAACCTCTCTGATTCAACACAGTGAATTGTATTTCTATTTGAAAAGTGTCTCAGTTTTAAAGGTTGAATGTCAACCGATATGTTTAGTCTCTTTCTCCTTTTCCAGCTGGCTCTCATAAGCTCCTAGGTTTTTGTTTTCCAGCCTTGACTGTCTAGAGTCAGGAAACAGATACCAGACATCATCCCTTGTTTGTCCTTCCATCTCCACTGCCCTCACACTACTCAGGCACAGAACACTGACGTTTACTGAAAACACTACGGGGGTTGGTCCTACTTCCCTATCCTACCCTTTCCTCTGCACCTGTTTTGGCTGACTGATCAAGTGGAGCAGGGAGCCACGAACCAGTCCCCTCTTCCTTAATGAGCAAAGTACCGCAGAACAGGCTGCTGACAGCACGGCACCCTCCCTCTCTGTTTCAAAGCCGGGGAGCTATAGGGACCAGAGCCGGCTCCGCTTTGAGACACTTTCAAAGGTTCCCCCGGTGCTTGGATTGAAGAATGAACAGAGAGAGAAAGAGAGAGAGATTGTGTGTGTGTGTGTGTTTGGGGGAGGGAGGCTGAGCTGGACTAGACATGGAACCAACTGTCATCATCAGAATCCCCAGCTCCCCTCAGCCCTTCACTTAAGAAGGGAAATAAAGAAAGAGCCAGACACGGAAGCCCTCAGCATGTGCACGGCACCTCTCAGCACACGGGGCGAGAAGCAGCCAGCGCAGCCTGTTCAAAGTGACTCCGCCGCTTCACAGATGCCCTTCAACAGAACACCCCCAGCTCAGCTGTGTGCTGCTGACAGGCAGAGGGCTCTCTAGTTAAAGCACTGTCAAATTAGATGTACCAAACAAACTGTGTGTCAGCTAGGCATTGCCAGTGTGTTGGCGTTGACGGTGTACTGGGCCGCGCGTGTGTGTGTATTTAATTTGGCTCGGAGTGGGAGAGAGGCACATTGGGAGTGGCACTGAGGAAGCGTGTCTAATGAGGGGGAGAACAGTGCCAGTGTCTGACAGCCCACCAGTGGTGGGACTCTGAACAGCTATGAGCCACACACACCATAGACCCCGGCACACACACCATAGACCCAGGCACACACACCATAGACCCAGGCACACACCATAGACCCAGACACACACACCATAGACCCAGGCACACACACCATAGACCCAGACACACACACCATAGACCCAGACACACACACCATAGACCCCCTGGCACACACACCA
>JACXGJ010008704.1:0-26339 GCA_016801105.1 Esox niger
ACCTGGGTTACCAGGCTCGCAGTCTACTCTGCTCAGGTAGTCACTCACTCCATGTCACCTGGGTTACCTGGCTCGCAATCTACTCTGCTCAGGTAGTCACTCACTCCATGTCACCTGGGTTACTTGGCCCGCAGTCTACTCTGCTCAGGTAGTCACTCACTCCATGTCACCTGGGTCACCTGGCCCGCAGTCTACTCTGCTCAGGTAGTCACTCACTCCATGGCACCTGGGTCACCTGGCCCGCAGTCTACTCTGCTCAGGTAGTCACTCACTCCATGTCACCTGGGTTACCAGGCCTGTAGTCTACTCTGCTCAGGTAGTCACTCACTCCATGTCACCTGGGTCACCTGGCCCGCAGTCTACTCTGCTCAGGTAGTCACTCACTCCATGTCACCTGGTTACCTGGCCCGCAGTCTACTCTGCTCAGGTTGTCACTCATACCATGTCACTTGGGTTTCCAGAACCTCAATATTCACCAAACAAGAACAATTTTGAATTCGAAAATATTATTTCAATGTTATAGACGAAATGATTCCTTAAAAGTCAGTTACCACATTCAGTAAGTTGTGTTGTCTGTATTCTGTCTCTTTGCCCTGCAGGGGAAGAGGCTTCAGAGACCCTAATGAACCTCAGTCCGTCAGACATGAAGAACCTTTTGCACCATATCCTCAGTGGAAAGGAGTTTGGAGTGGAGAGAAGCGGTGAGGGCTTCTGTCTGTGTGATTGAGTTTGTCGTGTGCATGCGCTTGTGTGTCGGTTTTTGTAATTAAAAAAGAAACACCAATATCTGGTCCTTCAAGCCTCTTGGAGAATCTTAATGTCTTGGCATTTCCTTTGTCAGTGCGTCCTATGCAGTCATCCGCCACCAGCCCGGCCGTCTCCATCCACGAGCTGGGTCACACCGGGGCCACCAAGACAGAACGCACCGGAATCCGCAAGCTGAAGAGTGACATGAAACAGGTGGGCTTCTCAGGCACGTCTCCAGGGGGCTACACAGGACGCCAGATGAACGGATCACCTGACGAATGTCATGGAGATGAAAACGGGCGTGCTGGCTTTGACCAATAAGAGATCTAGGGCTTCAAATACACACACGGTTACCTTTAATGTCATTGATAGATGGAATTCCAGTTGACTTCCAGACAGCAAGGCATTTATCCCTAATCGCTCCCCATGCACCGTAGCGGCCGATTCGGAGCGTTTGCCTCAAATACGGAAGTTAATTCACAGCGGGATCTTGGGTGCAGACTAAAAATATCCCCTTTTCTGATGGGAATGTAGCATTTGTTTCCAAGCCTCACTTGATCTCTTTTGAATTACATTTCCTGGTTAGGCGGTTAAAAACAAATCCTTGGTGACGTAGAATTTCCGAGGCTGTGATGACGGTGAACAATAATGGAATGTATTATGTCTGTTTAAATTGATTTAGTTTTGCCTTTTGCTTGTATGTTTCTATCTGGGTAGAATATCTAAAATCGAAATGTTTGAGTGAATCTGTATATAACCTTGTTGAACTTGCTTTTGATTTCAGCTGGATGACTCTTCTCGTCCAATCAGCGTGGGTTGAGTCTGTTAGAGTCAATACTGTAGGCATGTCAGCATGACATTGTCTGCTAAAAACCATCCGTCATCCCAGCTGGACTAGAATACACTGACTTGTGCCTAACGCCATATTGAGATGCTCAGTCGATCTCGTTGCCTGTTGTTTCATAGCCTATGTCGTCCATTTTGAATTCTTATGGTTAGCTTAGTTGTCTTTCATGTCATCATCCTTTCATTCTGTCATCATAAACCAACATGTGAACATTTTCTCCATGTCGTTTCTTCGTAGATCTGTAACAATGCTTATTCCATCAGCAGCAATGTCACGTCTCCTCGATCAACGGTAAAAACCAGGAAACGTCTCCTCCCTCATTACCTTACATCCACTGAACCACACAGACGGAGTTTTGGCTTCCTGTGTTCCGTAACAGCCTGTGCTGTAGCATGCTAGGGCCTTCATTTTGCTGTTGTTTTGTCATTTGGTTTGAAGGAACGGGAAAGCCTTTTGTAAGTCCGTGTGTGTGGTCCAAGTGCGCGTCAGTCTGTTTGCACACGTGCGTGGGCGTGCGGGTCAGTGCATGAATCGGTGATTCTAAGCTTGTGCGTGCGTGTGCACGTTTAGACGTGAGCTTCGGCGTCTGGTGAACACACACCTCCCTCCACTACAGCGCTGCAGCAGCCCGTCCACGCCGAGCGGCATCCTGTCCCCAGTGGGACCCGGGGGCCCGGACAGCCGCCTGCTGTGGGAGGAGCGTCAGGGCCAGTGGCTGAGGCGGCGGCGCTTGGACGGCGCCATTAACCGGGTCCCAATGGGTTTCTACCAGAAGGTGTGGAAGATCCTGCAGAAGTGCCACGGCCTGTCCATCGACGGTTACGTACTGCCGTCGTCCACCACCAGAGAGGTGGGTGGTCAGGCAGCCAGTCGAGCAACCCGTCGGTCGGCGCAGCGGTTAAATGACGTGCGGGCCGGTGTTTTTGTGTGTGTCTGCAGATGACAGAGGGCGAGATCAAGTTCGCCGTGCACGTGGAGTCGGTGCTGAACCACATCCCCCAGCCGGAGTACCGGCAGCTGCTGGTGGAGGCCGTGATGGTGCTCACCCTGGTGGCGGAGATGGATGTGGACAACATCGGTGGGATCATCCTCCTGGATCGCATCGTCCACATGGCCAACGACTTCTTCCTACAGGACCAGGCAAGTCCCCGCCGGCCCCTTTCATCGTGTCCTCGGTAAACGATTTCCCGGGCCCTCGAACGGCGCGGCAGTCAAGATGACGCTGCGCAGGTAAGAGGCGCTGCCGTGAGACCACGGTTCAAATCCTTTTCCTGTGTTTTGCAGAAGTCCCACGGGGCTAGCGAGTACTTCCTGGAGAAGGATCCAGCCACAGGAATCTGTAACTTCTTCTATGACAGCGCCCCTAGTGGTCGATACGGCACAATGACCTACCTCTCAAAGGCTGTCGTCACGTATGTACAAGACTTCCTACCACATTCTACCTGCCTCATGCAATGATGCCGTTGATCCACTCTGCCAGGTGGACTAACGAAGGTAAACCGGTAAACGAAAACACCTTTATATCCATTATTTGCGTGTGTGCGCGTGCGTGTTTGTCGCGGGGAGGGTGGGTTCTGATTTTTGTCATCCACTCCTTGGATTACAAATAACTTAATTTAGTCCTTGTAGGGGAGGGGGGAATATTTGTAGATTTCAGGTGGAAGGGATCAACAAAAGATTGCAGCTAATTGACAGACCACGATCCATAATGTTGTTTTTAAATCAAATATTTTATTTTCAGGGTGGCACTGTACTAAAAATATTTATTTTAATTGTAAAGTGTAGCATATTGCATGTGTAAATCAGATCTTGTTAATATAAAATACCTAATATAATGTATGTAGTAACTGTTCGGCCTGATCCTTGTTTTAACTGTGTTAGAAGAAAGTAATGATGAAAAATGAATATACAGTATCTATAAGCTATGTTACTCTCTATTGAATGACCTCAGTTGTGTTCATTTTAATTCCACTGTATTACCTTGAATGCCATTGGCAGTCTTGCCTATATTGAACTCCTCATAAGTACTCCGTGAGTAAGCATCAGTCTCCATATGCTTCTGGAGCATGTAAACAATATATCTGTAGCTGCTAAACATTTGTAGTGATGTCGGTTACAACCGCAGTTCATCTAATGTGAGCCATATATTTCAGCCATTGGTTTCCTTTCCTAGAAAGGCTGAATGAGGTGATGTTCCACATTATATTTTAACCGTATATATCCATAGAATATGGATATGTTTAATATATAAGACTTTTAATAATAAAAACAGTTATATTTCCGTTTGTATGATAGGCTACAATACATTTCCTGTCACTAATTTTAGGAATTCCTACAGGCATTACCTTAAAATGACAGTGTCAAATTTTGACCAAGTTCATAGCATTTCAATTCTACTAAGCTTATATGACAACACCACATTTCCGTTGTTGTTCGTGATTGTTTTGATTAATTTGTATACTCTACCTTTGTAAAAACAAATCTGAGAAAATATATTATGACATTACTACTTTCTGTCCTCCTACCTGTCTCTTTCAAACTTGTATGAATAATACAATATGTGTTAAAAAATATATTCAATATCAAGGATTAAATTACTAACCTACTCATTTGTACTGGTTTCTTTTCAACTTATGATGTCTGTAAATTGCAAGTCTAGGTGTTTAACAAACAGGACGAGAATAATATTCAAATACACAATTGTCTTCTACTTTTATTTCATCAATTAATTAATAAATTGAATATTGTAACTTGTTGAGGAAATGACTGTTGTAGGAGATGACAAGGACACTAGAGTAAAAAGAATAAAATAAATAAAACCTGTTGAAGTTTTTGGCTGCATTTACACAGTTCACCTTTTTTACATTTCAATATCTGCTCTTTTGACCGGTCAACTTTTTATATTAGATATAATGCAAAGCTGATAGGTTTCTCATGTAAAAGTTTCAATTGAATGTAAAAAAAAAACATGTTAAATGCCACTGTCTGTGTGAACCCTTTTCTGGCCATTTCCATATTGGTGTCCAGTTATTTCCGTGGCAGACACTTCTTCTTACTGTATGGGGAGAGGCGGTGAGACACAGGACATGCACACTTGTAGCTTCCTTTGTGATTCAGGCAAAGATGGGAACAGCCACCATTTCTGCGACTACATTCGTTTACATCTGTTGATGAAAACCACAGTGAAAGGATTGGTCAGTGGCGATCAGTTATATCTACAGCATTTTTGTCAGAGGACGCGTTTCACCTCGACAGCGCCCTCCGTCAGTGTCCAGGCGATACCCTTTGGGACAGATGCAGCGATGGGAGCCCGGCAGGTTCACACACTTCCATTCACACCTGTTTACAGGCTCGCCCACGCCTGTTCGTTCACATTCATTGATGTCTGCAAAGGTCAGAGGGTCATCGTCATTCCAGCAGTTTCAAGGCATTTTATGTAATGTACGACCTTTTACAAAGAATGCAACTGTGCTACACAGATGCTGACCGCAAAAAGAGAACTTTGTTAATATGAGTACAGTCTCCATATTTAAATTTTTTTGTGAAATCACAACCCCGCTCTACTTCCTGATTCTAAACTATACCGATACCGTAATTCCACGTGTTCAATACTCACTGCTTATATCCCATTACATGTTAGCCATTTATTGTAAGTTACTGTATGTAAGTTTATGTAGATATTCCCTCCAAGTCCATTCACCAGTTGCATCTCCATTACACCAAGTATAGAATGAGTGTCTGTAAAATCCTTTGTGTTTATGACTTAACCGAATCCAACGCAGTGTCTCCTACCTACACACTCCTCTCGGGTTGACGGTCCGGGAACCGGGTTTGAGGGATGTCTCCTGTATCCCGCTGGGCACTGAGCCACACAGGTCCTCCCGTCCCCAGCCAGAGTGTGGCTGTAGGGGCAAGAGCAGCGGAACGAGCCAAAGGTGTTGACGCAGGTCTGCTGGCAGCGCCGCGGGCCCTCCACGCACTCATCCACATCTGCGCACACAAAGACATGACAGTAAACATACACAAGCGTTTTGTCAGAAGCTGGCCCTAGGATAAAAGGGGAGCTCTCTTTCTCTTTCCATCTCCCTGTTTCTCTGTTGCTTGGGCAGACCTCATCGCCATGGGGACCACCCACCCCTTCAACGACACCTTTCATGTCTGACAAAGTGCTGTTCTGTGTGATGACGGCCTTTTGTTTTGAACCTGTCCGTGTTCATTCTCGTGCCACAGCGGCCTGTATTAGCTCACATCCACCTGTTTCTCTGTGGCCCGTGATGTGATGATTGGTTCTACATGCTTGGCCCTGCTTCAACTGAGGAAATGCTGAGAGACAAGACTCAGAAAACATCTGGTTCATAAAGGAAGCTGGAATATGTGGAAAATCCCTCTGGGATGTGTGTTAAGTTTAGTTTGTATGTGTTTATAGCTGTGTGTTCCCGCCACTTCTATCTTATTCATTCATTGTAATTCACCTTATTCAATCTCTGTGTGGTTAATCAATGTGAGCTATATTCAACGGTCGCAAAACTGGGAACTTTAGCTGGTTTTACCCAAGTCCTGTTTCCCGGAAGTAGAGGGTAATAAGCAATCTGTAATCCTCCATCCAGGATTTAAAGAAAAGCAGGACATTTCTAAAAGGTTATGCAACACTAATCCAGCTTGCTCGTGTAATGAATCATACGGCCGTGTGCAGAACACCACCTGTTTATTCACACAGCACAGCAGGTAATAATATTTGTACTTGAAGTTCCAGAGAATCCACACAAATGATGGGTTACCACCACTAGCAGTTAGACAAAACCAGTGTGGTACAAGCCAACTCGTAGAGCTCAAAACACTTTCTAAGGTCAAACATCAGGTGTGTTCTAGGTGGATAATTTGGGTGTGTGACCCAAGTCAAGTCTTTAACAGCAGCTTTTCAGTGAACTGGAAAATGTAGCTGGTGAAACGTTGAAATGGTATGTTGACATGCTAAAGCCTGTCCTTCCGTAGGGCTTTTTGATCTACGTGTAAAACGTCACGGACCAAGGGGCTGTAAAACCGACCAATGAACAGTAACTGAATTCAGATATGAGTATGGGGAGGAACATTGGACACAGTGAGTTTGACAGCAGGGGAAAATGTGGCGGTTTTAATACTAATTTCCCATACATTTGTAAACACAGCTGAAAGAAAATCTTTCCACTTTAAATGCTGGTTTATGTTTTGGGTGTTATGCTCAGACATTATTAAAATTAACATTAGACTTTTTTGGGGTGCTTTTATATTCTCAACAATTACATCTAAGTTCTCAATAGATTTTATAAAAATAGGTCCATTATCTTTTGTGCGCAATTTTATTTGGTTTTGTTCATTTAACTTTTTCGTTTCTAAAATAAATAATAAATACATGCATTTTAACATGTCACTTTGTAAGAGAAAGGCACTTGCAATGTCAGCACAGTGGTTTGATTCTTGCAACGGACCAATATATAAAACTAACTATGGAAATGTATTCACTCACGGCTATCAGTCGCTCAGGATTACAGTGCCTGCTGAATGACGTAAATGTAGAGTCTTACCTCTACAGGTGCGCTGGTCCTCTAGCAGGGTGAAGCCCGGTCTACAGTGACACCGGGCCTGGTCCTGATCCAAAGTGCACAGCTGGGAACACCCTCCGTTGTTCAAGGAGCAGGGGGTCACTTCTAGGATCAGAGATTAGTGGTCAGATGTAGTCAAATTTTGCATCGGGCTTGCTGTAGGTTAGAGCATTGGACCAGTAACTGAAAGTTATTCCAAAGTTGACAAGATCAAAATGGTCTTTTGTATTTGTTTTATATCTGCCATTGAGCAAAGAACTTAACACTGGACGCTTTCACAATTTGTCTGAACCCATTGAAACCAACAGTGCATCAGGTAATAAGCAAAATATACATTTCCATTTCATACCATGCACGCATGCACGCTTGTAGGTGCGAATATTAGCCTTTATTTGACCTTTGACATAGGACAACAGCAAGGTTGGACTGGCCAGACGCGTCTTAAAGACCTGCAGGACGGTAGCTAATAATATCTTTATTTGGCAACAAACCCCAAAAAACCCCAGTCCCAATTCACCCCCTACCCTTCAATGGTTAAGAACAACAGTGGAAGGATGCACAACCTCCAACACCGACAGGAAATTGGATTGGATCAAATGCAATGAAATGCCGTCTCCATTGAAATGTATTTGTCTGTTATATTCATTGTACTTCTGCTCATTTAATCCTTAACGATGTCCGTGCAGAATCCAGACAGATCACTTCGGAAAACCGGGGCCTGTGTGCTTCCGCTCAGTCTGCCAGTCAGTTACCGATGGCTACGAGGCAAACAGACGCTCTGATGTCGCAGAGGAGTAATGTAAAAACCAGAGAGCGCTGTGCATGTCTCCCGTCATTACCCATTTCTCTCCTCCCAACACACATCAACACACCACAACTCAACACACCCACTAACATGGTTCTCAACCCAGGAACTCCAATCGACCCGTCCGACCCACCTGTCTAAACACACAGAGTACAGTTGACCCTGGTGAACGCGCCAACATACGCAGGGAATTATACAGTGCGTTCCGAGGGGCGGGGGGGCTTTATGGTCCTCTGGAGAACATAAATCTACAACGGCCATTTCTAGGCCTTAACGGATTCTAAAGGAACCTACCCAAGCAGACAGGCGTCACACCACTCCAGCGGCCCCCCTGGAGACAGTAGCTGTGTGGGTCCCCGTGGGCCAGTGTGTAGCCAGCATAGCAGGCGTACTGGATGTAATGCTTGTAGTCCTGCAGACCGGGCTTCTCCACCGTACGGAAGTAGAAGGTTCCGTGCGCGGGCAAGGGTGGGTATGGGCAAACTGGCCGGCGGCTCACCGTCCCAGAACCGGGTCGCTCCTCGGTGCGACCAGTGACCAGGCGCCGGACCGACTTGAATGATGGGGCCTCGTCTGGAGAAGTCTCGTCGTCATCCACAAACGACCATGATTCAGCCTCTTTCGCCTTGCTACGGTGACGGTGGTTCTTTTCGGTTTCAGCGTCCCGGGCCTCCACTCTGGCACCCTTCAGGAGGTGATAGGATGAGCTGTTCCGTGCTAGTTCTGGTGATGTCACATCGGCCTCAAGTAATGACGCTGGTGCCTTGTTCGTCCAGTCTCGAGAATGGACATCTGTGTCTGTTCCGTTCTCCTGGACGGCGTTGCTAACATCACCATAGCTTGTGTTGGTGTTTTCGGTTGAGCTAGAATTAAAGAGGTGGTTCCACGCCGAGACAGATTGGCTAAGAAACGTTGACTCTCTGGGGGGGTGTAGGAGGGATGACAGCGGAGACCCCCGGGTCTGGGTGGGGGAAGGACTAATCCCAAAAGGACTGACCTCAGTAGGACTGACCTCAGTAGGACTGACCTCAGTAGGACTGACCTCAGTAGGACTGACCGTAGAGCTGATAGTTTCCATGCTTGCTTGGCTGGTTGATTTAGGCTCTGGGTGTGTCTGCGGATAGGGCTGCTGGGAGATCGTTTGAGTCTCTGGTTGTATGCCGCTCACATCGGCTTCTTCCATAATGCCTGGGCCAGGCTTTGCATGGGTGGCCCTCGTCGGCACCTCCTTCCTGGGTAATGAATCCTCAAGCTCAGGCTGGGCTACAGAGCTCCCCTGGTGCCCATACTTTCCATCTGAGGAGACTGCCAGGACAGATCTGAGAGTAAAGGTCTCTGTTGTAACAAAGAATGTGGAAGTCTTTGCTCTAGTGGGCTTTGGAAGTGCTCCTTCTCTGCCTGTGAAGACCATAGTGTCCGTCAGAATCCCCCCTAAGATGTGCGTTTTGGGGTTGAGATCCAAGCCGTGTGGGTCTTTCAGGTGGGTGTGGACAGGCTTCAGGAACACCTCCTTGAAGGCCGTGTTAGCGATGGTGTCGTAGTGAATCTGCAAACGGCTCTTTAAAGCGATGTGAGCGTCATGGTTTGGGTTCTGAATCCTAAGAATGGAGACGGCTGGCTCGGGATGCTGTCTTCCACTCATAATGTCGGATTCTAAGACAGTAAGAAACATTGGGAGGACCATAATTAAGATCAAAATTGGGATCAAGATAAGTCAATCGATGGCTATCAGTACTAAATCAATTCTCTCACCCTTGCAGACAGGCTTGGTTCCATTCCAATCCTGGCCCTTGCAGTAGAGCAGTGAGTGTCCATAAAGCCTGTAGCCAGCGTCACAGGTGAACAGAACCCAGGACCCATCTTCCATCAGACCAGTAGCACCATGTTGGAGATTTCCAGGGCTTGGACAGCCCGAGGCTAGAAGACAAGACAATCAACACAAATTAAGAGAGAGGACAATAGAGGGAAAAAAGTGAGAGTCAAACTCATTTAATACAAGAATGTCAAACTTAAAGTCTCAAGGAACTTACCAACACATACTGGAGGTTCCCTGGACCATCGACCAGACACACAGCTGTTGGTTCTGTACCCATGCATCTTGTAACCAGAGTTACAGGTGAACGTCACATACAGACCTCCATAGCGGAAGAATGTTCTGCCATTCTCCAGATGTTGGAAGCCACGACATTTCTCACCGGGAGACGCTGGAGAAATAATTCAGTTTAACGCAAATAAAGAAAATCGGACACAACAAACATAACGGTCTCTTTAGAAGTACACTCTGACAAACCGCTTACAATCACTTAGATAAAACGGATTACTCCAATGCACAGTTACCATTCATCACCTGAACCGAACTTTTATACAAAGCACTCGGAGTCGCAAACCAAACTGGCGAGATGAAATCCAAACCCACTTGACTGGGTACGTACCGACTGACAGGAGTGTACCTGGAGGAAGGGTCCATAACAGAGCGACCAGCGTGGACAGCAGCCCTGTCAGAGCCCCCATGGTCTCTCCCAGTAGTCAGCTGAGGGGAGTCTAGATCCCCCACAGAGGACCAGTTACCCAGATACAGAGAGGGTTGTGACAGTCTGGCTGCATGGACTGACAGAGTAATCTTGGAGAAAATAAAAACGTTTTCCTCTTGCTCTCTGTTCTTGATCCTCTGGCACCTGAGTCCTGTCAGGTGTTTATGTAATGTGTGTGTGTGTATGAGATCCTGTGGTGTGTTTTTATGAGATCCTACAGACCAGACCTGTGGAATTCCTCTCTCCCTCCCACGTGTAGATTCAAGGGGCTGGTCCTGCCATTACTCCTCCCTTCTTGTCGGTCAGAAATACTGTGGGTTATACAGTTCTCACACATTGCTTCTTAATTATGGGGCTTTCAACGCTCCCATACCTTTGTCTTTCTATCCTTGTGGGGACATGGCACTTGACCCAGAAATCCATGTTTCTTATTCCTAAATCTTATCCTAATGTAAACCTCAGTAACTTAGTTCATGCCTAAACTTAACCTTGCCCTAACACCTAACCTGCAATGCCTAAACCTAGAAATTCCCCCAATTCTAACAGTATCCCTACTTCAGATCCCTACATTTGCACATAGATGGATCACACACTCCCACGATACACAATGTTTTTTAAAGACATGTGCTGAACATTTATTTACTTAATCTCAATAATTTTTTGTCAGGCAAAGAAAATCCAGACCAACTAAAAAGTTCAATCAGGAAGTTCTAACATTGTGACTTAAATAAGGCATGGTATCCACAGTATTTATTAGTATACTAGAAAATACAGCTCCTGGAAAAATGAAGAGACCACTGCACCTTTTTCTTTCCTTCCCAAAAAATCGGAAAAGGAAGGTTTAGAGTGAGGAACAGAAGGGTTAAAAATGTAAGAGACCACTGCAAATTGAACACTTCTGTTCCTCACTTACAATCTTACTTTTAAACTTTTTTGGAAAGGAAAGAAAAAGGTGCAATTGTCTCTTAAATATTTTGATGCCGTCTGTCTCATCTGACCGGTATTGCAGTATTAACAGACAGTATTGCAGTATGCTCACGTCAATAAAGGAAGGCTGTGCAGAAGACTGGAAAGTCTAAATAGCTGAGCTACATTGGTCCTTCCCCATATCTAGAACTGGAAGCTGATAAGCTCTTTGTAAGCCAGTAAGCATTCTTGCCATCCACAGTGAAGATTTTGAAGTTCTTGGTATTGTCTCTGAGCCCTGCTACTGGCATTTGCAGTTCTCTTAGCTTTTTGTTGTTGTAATTCAACCCTGCCGCTGGTCTTTGTAATTCCCACTCAGCTGCACTACTAGTAGTTGTAGTTCTACTTGGCCACTTGCTGGTATTTGCAGTTCTTTCAGTGGCGCTTCTAGTGTTTGTAGCTTTCTCAGCCTGCAGCTGGTCTGTGTTGTTCTCTCTCAGCCCTGCTGCTGGTATTTGTAGTTCTCTTTCAGCATTCTTGTTGGTCCTTGCTGTCTACTTTGTGCACCACCCTAAAGGCCTCTAGGAACTCGTTGAAGTCGATGCTGCCATCCTTGTTGAAGTCTATAGTCCTGGCAAGGTCATCGATGGCCTTGGTGTCCACCTCCACCCCCAGGTGAGCACTAAACAGCCTCCAGGTCTGACGGAACTCCTCAATGGAGATCTGACCTGATGGTTGTGGGGTTATAAAAGTAGAAAAACAAAAATGAAAGCTTTTCTTTGTTACAAGTTAATGGTTCCTGAACATGTAACATATGATCTGGCTGACTTGTAGTCACTAGTGGTCATTATCAGAGAAACACACCAGAATGGTCTTTGTCGATGATATTGAAGATGATCTCAAGGTCTGTTCGATATCTGTAAAGTGTTTCAGCAAAGTTTGGGGAGACCTAAACAAAAGGCAATATTAGACAATCAGTGTTCTCTGGGCCTTAAGTCCACCATAACTCAGACTCTGCAAACAAAATGTGCAATTAAACAGCCTGTTTGTCGGACCTCAGTGAGAATGGGGTGGTTTGTCTGAGGGTACCTGGCCCTTTGGTTCCTACCTGTGGGATGGGTTGTCCTGGGCCCATGTCCTCGAAGCAGGACCGGTACTCCACGGTGCCATTGGGTGCCAGCCGTGCCAGACGTGGTCGCAAGGTCCTCCAGGGCAGATCCAGTCTGAGGACTGACTCCACCACCAGGGCCCACTCACTGACCGATATGCAACCTGGAACAGACCCACCACACAAAATAAACCGAAGGAACAGGACTCTCAGGTATTCTCTGGCAGTGTGTAAAAACCTTACCACTGTTGCTTGTGTCATAGTGTTGAAAGGCAGCCATGAGTTCAGAGCGATGGGCAAACAGCTTCTCCTGTAGTGCCCTGACAGCAGAACCCTCTACCACCCTAACCCTGTTGACAGACATGTAAAAAGTTTAAAATTGAGTTGATGGCACTTAAAATCCTACTTTTTCTAATCCTAACCATAATCATAATCTAAACCTTGAAATCTACACAATTACCTCAGTAACTTAAAATATTTGTATAACACTAACCAGTAATACCTAACCCTGACTGGAAATAACAGAGCCAGTAGGAGACCTGAGAGCAGCAGGCCCAGGCACGCCAGGCCCGGTACCAACCTCTGCGTAAGGGTAAGCTTCCGGGTGGCGTGGCTGACCTGGTACTGGAAGAAGCGAGGGACCAGCTCTCTGCCCAGCTTGACGTAGGCCCCACGGTTACTACCCTCCTCATAGTAGTTAGACGCGGAGAAGATGGTGATCACCTGGCAAGAACCATTACATTACGATATCTTATGGGGGAGTAATGAGACTACTCATCACGTCCAGCCACCTCCAACGACCGTGATGGACGACCGTCGACCTGAATATTTTGTGGGTGTTATATGTTCACCACCACTGCATAGAACTTTGTTTCAACTGTGTAGACTACTCTATTAGTGTGTAAATGTACCCAGTGAGTGTTGTAAATGTGTGCAATGGGTGTGTGTGTGTGTAAATGTGCTCCATAAATTAATTCTCATTCTACAAAGGTATGAGGTCTACTGCAGTTCGCTCTGAATCATTAAGTCCTGGACTAAAAAGGATGCTCAGCGGAGATTGGAAGGAGGCCTAGAGGAATGACCTGTCCGTCGTGACAGAGCTCATAGCCCTCCTGTTTGCACTCATGGGAGCGGATGAGGAGGGACATGCTGTGCTTCTCCAGAAGGTGGCGGGTCACATCTGGTCCAAAGTAACAGCCCCCCCCTCTGAAAGTGTTGGGACTGCAGCCAGGCTGGCTCTTTGGATCGCTCCACAGCAAGTCGACCACCTTAAACAGATACAGATAGTTCAATAAAATCAATGTTAATATCTTTACTCTTGTTCTGGCCTTCTGTAATCCAATATGTTGTGTGTGTCCAGAGCCATGTGCATTATTCACTGTCTAGGTGGTAAACATCATTATATACTATATATAGTTTCTTGTAACAAACTGACCCTGCCCTCTGTTACGACCAATCTGCCATTGTCATCCAGCCAGTAGGTGTCACTGTTAACCTCACCTGTTTCCACTCCTGCTCCTCACGGGATGGCAGAAGAACCGGGAGTGCACTGAAGCTATCCAGAAAAGGAACCTAATGACAAGGTGTTATTGCTATGTTACATTACAAAATCTGGATTTTTGGTATCAACACAAAAATCGGGCACCTGGAAGGCATCAGTGAGGCTTGGCAGGCTGGCAGACGGGCAGGGGTGCAACGAGCCCCGGGGGGGACACATCAACGAAGAGGAAGAGGAGGATGAAGGGGAGCCACTACCCTGCCTAGTGATGTGGCAGTGTCTTTTCTTGGTGGTCTTACCCTTAAACACACACACAATGAGGAAGTCACAATGAGGAACAGCAACCGTTAGAAAGCAATAGTGACCCTGAACCCATCAAGGCCTACCTCACTCCTACGGCTATCACAGAGGGGACTCTCTGGCTGGCTCCACAGGGGTGTTCTACTGCTCCGGGCCACCTGAAGATGCTCTGGAGTACATCTGGGAAATCTCAGGGCAGACTTCACCTGAGGAGAGAACAGAGTTATTATAATGCAAGTTTTGACCTCTACAGCAGGGCTGTGAATGCAGCATGGTCACAGGGGAGTCTTTGGATAAATATATTGTATATTAGAGTAGGCTTTGCGACCGGGGTTGCATGTATAGGTCCAGAAATCTGAGAAGATGTGTGAATATTGCTGTCCATCAGTGATTCGAGAGCAAATGTACTCAGCCGAATATGTCTATTGTTCTTCTAAAATATATATGCAGACTCCTGTTCTCACACCTTGTGTCTTTCAATAGAGCTGAGGAAATCCAAGTCCGTCACATCGGATATTCCTCCATGAACAACAAGCACTTTATTATCGATGACTGTGGCTAGGGGCAACAGGCTGAAGACATCTTGGATCAGCTTCAGGATATCCCTGCCGTGAGTCTACAAACGACAGAGGAAGACCGGAGGTTACTGGGTTGAAGAGTCACAGTGACAACAGGCCACCAGGGGGTGGTCACACGCAGTGGCCGGAAAACAGCTGAGAAATCAAAAGGTATCTTCACAGAGCACAGTACAGAAGAAAACTCACCTTGTACTTCTGCATAACTTCTTTAGTGAATCCATATCTGAAACATGTGAAACAGGGCAGCGTTTAAAATATGAAGTCTATTCCTGACATTCCACGACCAGGCTGGACCGATGCAGCTTCAGGCAGTGGTTTTAGTACATGTCCTAAATCGTAGAAATCAGACAACTACATTTTTCAGGACCAGTTTTAGACAACCTTACCCATGACAGGCTTTTATGTTAGCAGTTATATTTACACACATCCACAGCGGGACTTAATTACATGTCAGAGTATTGGTGGGAAAGATTACACTCTGAAGAAGTGTTCACACGCTCAAAAGGAATGGAAAAACATCAACGTGAATCGTTAGATAGGTCAAAAGAAATATAATAAATGTTACACTTAAGTAATTTAGCAGGCAGTCTTGCTCAAGGACAGAACAATGGATTTTTTACTTTGCCTGCTCTGAGATTTGACCTTGTTACCTTTTGGTTATTGGTCAGATGCTCCAACCACTGTCATCTGCTGCCCGGTATATAAGGTTGGTTGGGCAAAGAGTAGCCAACTATTCTTATTTTATGTGGACTGCTTAATACATAGTATCTTCAGCTGTTTAGTCCTGAAGGGGTCCTCATTTTCAGGCTCTGGTGGTCCGTGTGTGTGTGTGTGTGTCTACCTGAGGTTCATTAGGTGATCCTCATGATTGCCTCTGTTCAGGTGCATATGGTCTGGATAGAGCAGCAGGTAGGCAAACAGCAAGATGAGGATCTCTACAGACTTCTTCCCTCTGTCCACAAAGTCTCCGTTGAACACATACGGGGTTTCAGCCGAGGGCAGGCCGTTCTTGGAAAGTTACAAAATAATGTAGGAGTGTAATTTGGTGTGGAAAAAGCAGGAAGCCAAGGCTCTGTCTTACATACAGTAGGATATTACCGTTTCGGCCCTACCTTGTAGAATATAAGCAGCAAGTCATCTAGTCGTCCATGCAAATCCCCTGAGGAAAATTCGGATTATGGATCATATGAGGTGACAGGGTATAGTAAATCTAGAGTTAATTGACATACTCCTTCATGTTCAAAGACCCAATCAGTGCTCTGTGAGCACAAAAAAATTTGTTTCACGCATTCTTGAGTTTAATGAGATATATCTGACTACAGGTAAAGAAGTCATTGAGGTGAAATGAAGGGTCTTCATTATAAGACCTAAATAAACAAGACCTCTATTTTGTCAGCTCTTACAGGGGGAAGGGTGTTTAGGAAGTAGTGTGCACTTTATGGAGTGTATATAGGAAGTGAGGCTAGTTCCAACCAGAAATGAAGACCTTTTTTATCCTTCAAACATGGATTATCAATAACCTACCACATATTGTGATCTCCTTGGCATAAGGTGTGGAGAAGTAAACGACATTTGGCATCTGTCTGAGGAGTTTCTTGGTCTCTTGTAACAACTGCAGCACAAACCTGCCATGGAGACGCTGAAAGGACAAGTGACGCAACGTAACCTTTAGGCACAGCTGACGTTTGATTTCTGTCTCCAGCTGCCTTCCTGTACACAAGAGCTCCAGTCTGGGAGTTCAGATTAGATCCCCCTCTATTCCATTGAATGTTATTTGGATCTAAGCGTCAAAACCGATCATAGTGGTATAGGACGCCAGTAGTGCAAGTCGGGCCAACAGCCCTTTCAGCAAAAACTCTTGTCTATCTTAATTCCTTAATAAAGCATGTAAATGAAAGAAAATATAAAAAATACACGGAGAAGCTTCATGAACTTAAGCTCTTTACCTCACTGTGGCTAGGATACTAAATACGTTGCTGGAATGATACAGTACCTGCTGGTTCTTGAAGGCAGTGAGCAGGGTGTTGGTCTGAGAGACGGTGAGGGGGAAGGTGAGACGAGGGCCATTGTAAGACTCAGGCACAATGATCTGTTCATGGTTGGCCAGTTTGTCTCTGTCCGTCTGTGGGTTAACCACCGGCTCCAGCAGGTGGGAGATCAGATCTGGAGTCAGGTCAGAGCAGCCACAGGTTTAATCAGAGATGAAAGGGGAAGTAAGACATCCCACTCTCTGTTTTTTTTTTCTGGTTCATTTACAGTAAACTATGCAGAACACATCCAGCTGCTAATGCATCAGTGCCTGTAGAGCAGAGGTGTCAAACTGGTTCCATGGAGGGACGAGTATCTGCAGGTTTTCGCTCTCACCTTGTACTTGATTGATTAACTCGGTCACTCATTGGTAAGTTTCTACCCTCACCTGGTTGTTTAGGTCTGAACTGGGAACCAGTTAATAGGAAAAAACAAAAACCTGCAGACACTCAGCCCTCCGTGGAACCGGTTTGACACCCCTGCTGTAGAAGTTATCCCTTTTTGTTAGTCTGGAACAGCAAGCATTTTTTTCAGCAGCCTGGGTGGGATATCTTGATTTATCCACAATCTTTGTTTTGATAGAGTAGGATGAACTAATTGTAACTTTACTAATAAGAAAAAAAATCATTTATGCATGTTCTGGGAGTATGTGTGATACTCTTCTACAGCACACATTTTTCCACCAATATAACAATATATGTAGTAAAACCAGGCATCTTAATCGCTTGCCAAACCTCCCTTTCATTCACTCTAGTCGCTTTGGACTCAATCTACTGTTTTCACAACACATGTTTGCCTACAGCCAAGTAGTATTTCTCATGTTTACACTTCTAAAACCCACAGCACAAAATAAATTAAAAAAAACCAATGTCCTACCAGATGTCATAAGTATCTGAGCACCACCCTATTCGTTTGAACACAAAGGCCTGGAATTATCTGCAGTGGTGTGTTGGTCTGTACCTCACTATTACTCCACATTACAACGGGAGGGGAAATAAACATTGCACAAGGATGTGGTCGCTAAGCAACCATCTCACCCATACAAGCATTCACTACAGAAAGTCACAGACGGCCATAGTAAAGGCCTCTCATCTACTTCCTTATAAATATCGATCTACACAACCTAACCGCAATTTAAAATTTAGAATCTGAAAAAAGTCATTATTTACAACCAGCTACAATGGGGGGGAAATCTGTTTTAGTCTTGTTACCTGGTCCATTTCCACTCAGCTGTGTGAAATTATCCAGCATGAAGCTGAAGAAACTGGAGAGCTGTGGAAATGTCAAATACAGTATTACAAAGTACTAACATTGGGTTGGGTAAGGAAATAACATCAAGCAGATTTTGTAAAAGTATTTAATGAGGCCTTTACAGTTCTCAGACATGGTAAAACCACCTGTTACACCTTTTTTACCTGTAGCTGGTCCTGCTCTCCTGCATACTCTATGGACTGAAAGATGTTCCAAGTGTATCGCTGTCTCATCTCTAACCTGGCTATGTAGCGACGGTACCAGCGCTGGATCAAGATGGCAGCCTTCATAGCTGACCGGAGCAGATGGGAGATATAAGGACAGTTTAATGGTAGTTGTTTATTTTTAATGAGCTCCCCCTCCAAGTAGTTATCAGTACCAAAACAATCTTAGCCATTGGAAATCTAAAAACACAGAGAGAGCACACACGATGACCAGGTGCACTGGCCAACAAAGCACAGTGACACAAAGTCTAAACAATAAAACACAAATATTACAGGAAGATGGGCCAATAGGACAAAATAAAATGGTAATGCTGACCAATAAGACGCAAGGATACAAGAACATTAATCAAAAAAACATAATGCAGTAAGACTGAATAAGACGACAATACAGTAAAGCTAACCAGCCAGACATAACAACCCAGTAAGGTTTGACCAATGGGACAATGATTGTGGTGAGAAGTCTTACTCAGAGCAGGGCTGGGGATTTTGGCTGTCACTTCTGTGAGAGAAGATGAATAGAAACATTAAGTCTGAGAACGTTCATAGATGACAATTGCCAAAGTTAACAAGGTGTAATAAAATCCCGTTAATTTAAAATAGGTGGAGAGAAATAAATGTGCTGAGGCAGAGAGAAGTAAAGGGAAGCGGACAAAGGGACAGATGGTCGGGCGGGCAGAAATCATTGGGGAATTCAATAAAAATAAGTTTAGCAAAAGAAAGAAATACAGCCAAGGTTGAGTGATAACGGTCATAACATTGACTTACCCGGCGTCAGCCTCCTGCTGTCTATGGCAACGGAAGAGCCACATCCCATAGTGCTGTTGAAAGTAACAGGTGTCCAAGTGTCATCCGTATCAGAGACTAGAGGATACCAGATTCGTGTTTGGCAATTCCGTTAGGGGCTGATTGGAAGATATTGGGAGTGTAATAGCTGCCATAAAGTCACAAGTGTAATACAGTTTGAAAAGAAACTCCACTTGGACGAATACAGCCCATAAAACGCGATCTTACCTGACACCATGGTTCTTTGGGAGAGAAAGCAAATGGTGACGCGCACATCTTTCGACAAAAATAACGGCAAGAAGATTAAACAATACATCTTTGCCTTGTAGGATTTATCATTTTTAGCAAGTTCAAGTCCAATGACTCAGGCTACTCAATAAGATACAAAACAGAACCGCCTACGCCAGAAAACGAACACCAATAAGTCAAAGACCCACTTTGTTCAATAACAACTTATGCGTTAATATCCGGACAACGGCGAATTTGAAAAACAATTAAATATTCGTAATGTATCAGCGAGCTGCCTTACTGCGCACATCGTTAAATTCGTCGTTTAATTCGAGAGCGCCCGACGCGCACTAAATGCGACCATTTCCTAGCACATCCTCCCTGATCACCTTGCTGCCGCAACAAATTAACCAAACGCACCCAATAAGTTTGAAATCAAACCTCGGTCATTGCTCTAGTTAATTGGACTGGAATCCCTTAGGCGTAAATACAGTCACCACATTTAAATCAGTCAAGCCTCAGCTGCTCAATTCACAATGACACAGCCTGTGATTTGATACAAAAATGCCAAGTACAAGTTAAAATAAATAAATCTTTAATACATTTAAAATTACATTTGAAACGCCAAACAAATCAGGCCCCGGGTTGTCTGGCTTGCATTTTCTTTTGTCTCTCCATCAGCTGTGCAAAGGCAATGTGGACTTCATGGTGGGTGATGACTTTCCTCCGATTGAGCCGTGAAAGGCGGGCGGCGTCTGATCCTACTATCCGCGACAACACCATCCGGTGGCAGCTTGACTCCAACAAACTCCGATCCATGGTAGGGATGCCGCTACCCTTTGACGCAAATAAACACCATTAAAAGTTGAACGTTACCTAGGGAAGTGTATAAATGGGACACGAAAACCTCCACAAAAATCTTGAATGCCCCATTTACACAATACCCATCTAAATCACTTAATTTCGATGTCAAATGTGGATTATTAGATTAAATTACAAATAATGTCAAACCTCCTTATGAACCTTGTAGATCAAAGTTGAATAGACCTGTGTTTTTTTCCTAAGCGCTCTTCTGGATTTCTTGGTTGCATTGCCAGAGACCTTCATTTTTTTTACTCTTTGGGTTTATCAAAGCATCACATTTAACAATAACCTTTTTATAGGCCTATATCACTCAGCGCTCTATGCTCGAAATTTAATTCAGCCGTGGGTAATTAAAATAGATTACGTGCACCGGTTCTTAACAGGGCGGGTCTCGCTCCGTATTCGTCTTTCCAAATGTTTTGACTATCTGTACGTTATTAAGCCATCTGGCCAGTTGAATCGCACATTTTTCAAACTTTTTTTCGGACCCTATTTGTCGTAAATGATTCATTTTAAATGTTATCCTGGTCTACTTATCTATTATTGAATTAGGTATTAATTTTCCATTCAACACAGACCCTCACCGCAAACCCCGCTGACTACCCTTTGCACCAACACACACACCGTTTTCAATGAAGAACGAAAACAACAAAAATCCGAAAATAGACAACCTCAAATGCCGTGATTACACCTTCTGGTCCATAGCATGGGCCACTGGGCCAGACAGCTGGCCCCCCTTCAGGGGAATTAGCCCTTATGTTTACGCTCTGATACATTACACATCGCATTACCGTACCCTGACTGCATCTCCCGCACTGGCCCTTAACAGATGTGGGAGGGGCTTTGTGAGGAGATAAAGCGTATTAGACAGGCCATTAGTGTCTCGTGGATTATCATAATCCAGCCCCAGTGCCGTCAGAGTGGCCTAGCGAAGGTCCTGTATAGTGTTGCATTTGTGGTTTGGACTACTGACGGAAGACAAGATGGAGCCCCATAGATGCTGTATCCTGGTGGTCTTTCTGCTAGCTAGTAACGGTATGTAGTTTCCTAATTTTGATTCATGTTGGTGCTGTTAAGCATTTTGAATAAAACAAGTTGTAAATGAAATATAAATGCCTTATGCGTTTTCGCTGCTCTCTGTCTGTGTGTGGTGCTGGCGGCTGGGTCCAACAGTTCTACTCACCGTACTCTGTCAGGAGGTAAGCAAAATCAGATGCATTGATCATGGAAGGTATGCCTGAAATGACTGCTGTCTGCAAACTTCTCCTCTTGGGAACCCCCAGTGATTACCTGAGGCAGGGGCCCTCTGCAATTTTAGCCCTCTTGATTCAGTAATCCAGGGCATGATGATATCTTTCAGTTCATTGGGTGAATAATACGTGACAATGATGAGACAAAAGTTGACCTATGGAGACCAGTGGCCAGCAGTCATTTATCAATTTCATTTTCCTTGCATCCTCTCAACTTGCATTCAATTACAAAAATATTGTAGGATGTCAGATGGAAGGGGTTGCTTGCTGTCTCATCCAGTGGGTTTTGAAAAGTAATGGTACATCTTCCACTCTGTCTGTTTCAGGAAGTTGAGGTCACTGAGAAATGGACCGAACAGGCCTGCAGGTGTAACTGCGATGAGCCTGAGTCCCCCACTCAGTTCCCCTCCCTCTCCAGGCGTGGGATGGAGTGCATGCCAGGTAAAAAACAGGCCTACTCTCTCTACCTCTGCATTGTTGTCTCTCTCCCTGTCTTTCCCCATATCTCTGTTTTTCTCAATCACCATCTACCTCTTTATTCTAACTCTCTCACACTTTCTCTCTGTGTTCTCTCTTATTCTTTCTACTTTACCTCCCTCACTCTCTCTGTCTTTTTCTCACTCTTTTTTTTCTTCCATAAATATATGAAAATTGTCACTCGTATTCTAGTGACTTTGTGATAGAGGTTCTATGCTGTGAAAAAAGAAAAGCAGATAAAAATAGTGATACGTGTTCACTTTGTATATATACTAGGAAGACTTAATGAGATTCTCTTGCACTGGTGCTTTGGTTCTCCACCCTTTGTTGTTGAGCTTTGACAGTAGCCTGTGTTATTCCATGTACTGTCGAGAAGAGCTTTCTCAGTAAGCCTTCTTGTTTCCTTCACTACCTTCCTTACATAAAGCCTGTTTGTGACTCTTGAAATAATGTTGAGGGATTGGAACAGATCAATACTGGGACAGTTTAGACTCACTAATCTCTGCCATGAAGTTATATGTCCTGTGAGTGACCATACTTTTAGTGAGTTTCCTTTTTAAGAAAGCTAAAAAAAGTTGCCTTCGTAAAAAGGCATTTCCTACATTGATCATTACATTTTAGGTTGATAGCCTGCTATTCTGAATTTAGCTTAGTTCCCAGACAATTCAGCTAGACATTTGTGGAAGGTCTGATGGAACAATCTGACACACCTCCGACAAACAATCTGTAAAAAATCATGAGATATTCTTGACACAATATTAATTGACTTGGTCTACCAACCAATCATCTTACACAACACCCTCCCTTGTGCAACCAAGCACCAATTGCTAATTATATAGCTCTTGTGGGACAGTGAACTGTGGTAATACAATGCCAACTCTGGGCAGAACATGGCAGTTACTGCTGGTTAATTATGGTAAGATTTTTTTCTTACTACATTAGCGAGCTAACACATTGAAGGAGCAATGAATAAAGTGGTGTAGAATTTTAGCTGGTCTATTAGCTGGCATCACACCATTTTTATTAGCAAACATTTCACAGATGATGTGCTGTTGCCAGTAAGGTCACTCCCCAAGAATGATATGTCCACTCCCACAATGGCCAACATCCAATGGTTGTTGTGCTAAGCTTATTCTGTATGTGCTGTATGCAATAGCACATTGGGGACAAGGTTTTTCCTAGATGATGAATGAGCTGCAATTGAATGTTGGCTAAAAAGATACAATATCTCAGTGTCTGCCAAAACCAAAAACACTGAATGGGTGAACAACGAATAAACATAAACTAAAGGAGCAACACTGTCATACTTACCGTGTAATACTATGTAACAAATTGGCATGTAGTTATAAGAGTTCCTTAAATTAGATTTGTCCCCAGTGGAGTCGTTGGGCTTTGTAGGGTTTTAAAATGCAGAAGGTTGTGCGTGTGTGTGTGTGTTTGTTTGTGTGTTTGTTTGTGTGCAGAGGGCGTCAATTATATTAATCCTGGGCAAGCCCTCGCCTGTAGTCAGGTGGAACATCATTAATTAGCAGATGGAGGACCTCCCTGTTGCACGCATCACAGGCTGTGTGCGCCTATGTGTGTATGCATGCAGGCATGCGTGTGTGCGAGGGAGTACTCACATAACAGAGGTACAGGGAAACGAGAGCATGCAAGCGAAAGATTCTTATTACCACGCACCTAACTTGTCCATGTCCATATTGTCATCTTTCACTGAATTCTGGGAAAAGTATCTAGATTGTGTATTAAAACAGTCAAGTCTGAGGGAAAAGGGACATGACATCCCTGACCCAGAGAGGCTCCAGTGTACAGTGGTGTATGGTAGAAGGCTTATCCGTTTACAAGAACAGCGTTGTTATGCACAGATTACTGGGACCAAAATAGGAAAACCTGTCTGCCCTTTCCGTGGGTTATAAGAAGGAAGGGAGTTGGAAGGAAGTTCTGAACTCTTTACACAGTTGTCTAGTCAATAGTTGTAAAGAAAAAGCATATAGAGGAAGGATATCAATAGGGGACATCTCTGTGGTGGTGTTGTTTGTAGTTTCAAAGATAAGTGTGATTTTTGTTTTTCAGATATTCAAAAATCACTGGTTCCGTGAGGATCTGAGGGTTAAACCTCTACATTCTTTTGGTCCAATTTCCTAAAATCTCAGGGAGAAAGTAAGTGTGCTGTGATCTTTATATTGTAAAGTATGACAATACAGTGTTGTACTTTACAATGGAATAGTTGTAACACAGCATTGATCCGAACACACTTAATTTGTGTGTTAACATCAAGGGCATGAGAACGAAAGGCAAATACTGTGCTTGTGGTGTCACTGAAGTTACAGTTAGGACCAAGGTGGGTGGACAATCGATCAAATGCCGTGGTCCAACACACTTCAGGTCTCCTCCAAAGATTAGATGAGTTTGAAATATTTGTGGTACCAGAGTTTCACAAGAAAGTTGGAATAATCAACGTTTGAGTCATATCTTCGAGTAATCTGGGTCGAGTGGATTTCTCTTATCCACTGAAGGGCTAGGTGTAAGATTCACTATATTACTTCGAATTAAATCCTCTCAGATCTCCACAAACCCATGAAATGGGTTAAACTATTTCGTTTAGGAATAAGGAGCTAATTCAAAATGGTGTCTTATTCTTGTTTGAATTTGTCTTATGCACATTCTCAGCTTTGTTTACAGAAATATGTATTATGTTATGGATCTTTACTGGACAAAATCTAAACAAAACATACGTCGGTCAGACGCAACGCAAACCGGATCGGACATCTGTGGATCTCAATACACTCCTCAATTAACTCTTCTATACACTCACACTGAGGGACTATAACCACGTAGCAGTATGGAGGCTGTGCTAATATGTGACAGCCTTACCATCTGCCGTGTTCTGCTAATGGATGTTTATCTCTCAACATGGATGAATTAAAAGGAGAGCATTTAGGAGATGGATGAATACGTCCCCAGTTTGGACCAAAGGCAGCGTCCCAAATGACATTGTAACCTCTGTAGAGAGCTCTTATCCTGGTCTCATGGATTGTTTTCAAATGCATTGCGCTATATAGGGAAAAGGGATCATATTTGTTACAAATCTGTAATGTTTATGTGGAGAAGGGTTGAGACTAGGACAACTGGGTTTCAGTGGGGCTTGGGGTAGGGGGTTGAGACAGGCCTTAATATGGGGTTTGATACCGGGTGTACAACATTTGGCCTTGCCTTGTGCCGTTTTAATCCCTATCAACAAGGTAGATGGTTGTGCTACTTAGCTGCTGGGATGAGAAATCGCACTTGTCCATCGGCAAAAAACGTTGTCGTTGAAAATATCAGAAATGTCTTGGAAAATACACAAATCCAAATTGATGAGCACTATATATTCCAAATAATGAGCTTGTATCGTGGGCTACTGTCATTTGTATTTTTTGTGTGTTTCTTTTTTCTTTACGTTACTCCTCTTCCCCCAGAATGTCCGTACCACAAGCCTCTGGGTTTTGAGGCTGGATCAGTGAGCCCTGAGCAGCTCAGCTGCTCCAATGAGGACCAGTACACGGGCTGGTTCTCCTCCTGGCTCCCCAGTAAGGCCAGACTGAACAGCCAGGGCTTTGGGTGAGTCCTGTACCACTTCAAGATAATCTGTGAAACCGGCATATTTTGTGTCATACCCACTCAGACCAGAGGCCTGCTGGTTGTATTGCTTATCATTTATTGCTCAAACCTGGTTTTCCCGGTCTAAATCAGCCGAGTTAGCGGGGAATAATGTAAAAAAAGCTATGGAATTGATTTGAAGGTAGATGACCCAAGTCCTGGAGCCATGCAGATAATACAGAATTCTGACCCAGCTAGGCACCAGACTGACTGAGGTAACTGAATAGTTCAGTTAAAATCAAGTCTTTTCAGTCAAACCGGTACTGTAAAACCTATATTGTCACAGATTATTTGTTAAAAAAGTATTTCAATCAATCAAACTGTCCCCCTCCAGGTAACTGACTTTGACTAGGCTCAGCCAGGTTGGCTAAAGACGTCTACCTTGGCTTTCCTGCAGGTGTGCGTGGCTTTCTAAGTTCCAGGATAACAGCCAGTGGCTGCAGATTGACCTAAAAGAAGTGATGGTGGTGTCTGGGATTCTAACGCAGGGTCGCTGCGACGCTGATGAGTGGATCACCAAGTACAGCATCCAGTACCGCGCAGACAACAACCTCAACTGGATCTACTACAAGGACCAGACAGGCAACAACCGGGTGAGAACACAACACAGACACTGGGATAGAGGGTCACTGGCAACGACACAGACACTGGGATAGAGGGTCACTGGCAACGACACAGACACTGGGATAGAGGGTC
>JACXGJ010008705.1:0-26340 GCA_016801105.1 Esox niger
CCCCCCCCCCCCGAAAAAAAGAAACAGAGGGATGGGGGGGCGGCTACTGGGAATGAGACATATCCTGCCTTTGTCTGCCAACATTTTTAACTCCAAAGTAAAAGTTTTTTCTCTCTCCTCTCCTGTCTCTCTATTCATCTTGCTTTGAGTCTAGGTGCACATTTTGGCGGATGTGAGTCTGAGCGAGCGTTCAGAGACTTATAGTTTAGTGGGCATTCAAAAGTCCCTTTTTTCTTTGTCGATTGGGACCAGATCAGATTGGAAGCCTCTGATGCTAAGTGTCATTACAGTCCCTGTCGACACCACCAGGACCTGCTCTCTAGATGCCCCCGGAGGTCGACAAGGCTGTTCTTCACACCACGTATTGATTTCCGTAGTGTCCCGGTTGAGCAGCAACCTGGTCCACGGGCACGAGAGACAGATTGTTTTAACGCGTCTGAAACGGGTCGAGTTCTACGTGCCGTGTTAAGCAATCTTCAAGCCACCGATTCAGCCACTGGCCACCATAAACTCTCAAAACAACAAGCTTTCCTCGTCTGTCGAGGGGACGATAACAACATCTATAGGGGACACTTAGAGAATGTATAGAGAACAGGGAGGACAGGTGAAAGAGTCCTGGGAGAATATAATAGCATGTTAAGAAGCACGGATGTTATACGGATGAAGCCTCTGGTATAGTGATTTATTGATTCAATCTATCTTATCACTTTTCCTTCCAGTGCACAGAATCTGTGAGAGAGATAACACAAGTGCATATCTGGTTTAAGCCCGATATTGTTTCACTATTAATCATACAAAGAAGAGGTCTGAAAAGAGTAACGCTTGATGATCAGTGGAGTGCGGTTTTCCTGGTGGCAAAACGAAATGGCCTTTTATATTTCGTGCCAATCGATTCTTCTCCAGGATACAGTTCAGCATGTTTCAGGTTCACGGATGTTCTCAGCTGACACAATGTCCTCGTTGAATGGTTTGTGTCAATCTAGAGTAAGATAGCCGACACAGCTTCCTTCAAAATCCGCGCCAGGAGATGTCCGGTTTAATAGGCAAATATCCCACGTCTAAAGTAAAGCAGTGTCACATGACTGTGGGCAAAACTGTGTACCAGGAACCAGAAGGGAGCAGATGGAATCACTGTGTAGGAATTATTGGTCTCTTGTGTGCTGTGAAGGTCCAGGGACAGGAGCTTGATGAGGGCTGCAGAATTTGGGAAGAGGAGTAAGACAAGTCTGACAGTGAGAGCCGCCACAGTCATTTGATATATCAGGGATTTGGTATCCCACATAAATGTTTAATTACCGTCTGGACTCAAATCGTTAACCTCGATGACAGTAGACATAGGCTGTTCTTCAATGGGAGACACAGAGAAAGCTGTCAAAACATTGGTCAATTACCTTATCAGATAGGAACTCTCAAGGCACACTTTCCATTGGCCAAGGCTCAGACGCGCCATGGTCCAACAGAACAGTTGCCACTATCAATGACACACTTATCGGACTTTATCAGCAAGCATAGACAGACTTCCGCTACCTTGATAGTTTAGTGCGTGCGTGTGTGTGTGCGTGCGTGTGTGTGTGTGTGTCACTGCATTTGCATGTGTTTGTTTCAACCTGTACAAAATAAATATTGATGTTGCAAAGATTGTCACTGTAATCCAAGTTTTTTATTTGCATGAACTGATTAAAAGAAGTGATTGGCAGCCTGTTAGTCTACAGGTCACTTTCAGGACTATCGAAGGTGGCCATTTTGGAGCCTTTTGATGGAAGAGATAATTTTGACGCCGGTGGCTTTAGAAGACGCCTGATATGCCCGGATCAGATTAAATCAAATCAAGGCCACTGTGTCCTTGGCCTGGAATGACTGTCTGTCCCTGTACCCTTCTGTGTACCTGCTTTAAAAAAGCAAAACAGTTTCAGATCTTTAAGACTTTGCACCCACCAGGCAAAATGCCAGGCACACTCAATTGTGCACAGATTAAAGTATTTGAAGTAATTAACCCACGTATACTGTCTACTGGGTCTACGCGGAAACGAATAAGAGATGATCACCACATCCCAAAGACAGCTTGGATTGTGAGAGCATTGTCTGGGTTGGTCATGGTTCATGCCTTTGCAAAAGACAGCAAAAGGTGCCTGAATTAGATTATTGTACATTTCCCTTATCAAGGGAAGCATTGTGTGTTGTGTTTTACCTTGAATCCACCTGGCAAATACCTTTCTAACTGCCCTATATTGCTTTAAGTTTGACAAGAATCATTCAACAGTTCAACAGTCTTAGAACGATGTGGGCTCCGACATGTTCATGGATCTGTGTGTTCTGAGTTTGTTCTGGACCTCTGGATCTTTGGCACCATGGGGTATATTCTCATAGTAATCATATCGGCAGAAGGACACACACACACACACACACACACACACACACACACACACACACACACACAAAATGACTCACACCATTTCCATCCAGAGTTTCCATCACTGTAAACTGATCTGTGACCCACAAGCAGGTCCCAACGCTCCCATACAAAACAAGCCAGGCTACACCCAAGACACGAAAACACGGGACACTGGGAATAAACGCTTGTAACTCTCCACAAAGACGACAAGGTGGCGTCCGGCGTGTTCCTTCTCCCAGAGAGTTGGGGTGTGTGGGAGGGGACTGGGAGGGAGGGGTAGGGGGAGCAAATAGAGGGGAGGGTGGTTGTTGTGGGTAATGATGTTGCCGTGGTGAACTGCGAGAAGAAAGAGACCCGTAGCAGCCAGAGGGGGTGGCGTGAACTCTGGATTCTTCACACTCCGACTACACAGATCAGGCATGAAGGTGGCTCTGTGTGTGTGTGTGTGTGTGTGTGTGTGTTTGTTGTGAGGTTAGAAAACACACACACACACAGAGCTCATGCAAACCACCAGCCTAAAAAGACACACACACACACACACACACAAATAAATATAGCCTATACACACATCCTACATCCACACGCTGGAACCAAATGCCCTCATCTAAGGCGTCATTCTGTGTCAGACCCTCTGAGTCATTCCACCTTTAGCAGAGATACAGTACAGCCTCTACCTTATTGGCTTGAGACAACGAGGACGTGTAGCCAACGGCTAACTGCAGGATCGCAGTTTTTCTTGGAGACACAGAGAGAGTGAGAGAGAGAGTAAACATGCTCCCCTCTCGTCTGAGACAGAGTTCAAAATCATCTCACTCTGAAGTGCAATGTTTTCAAAAGTGGACTCACCAGGGCATAGCCAACCGAGAAGGCTGGAGCTGGGCTGTGACGAGAAGGCCGATCAATGAGACAGCGCTGTGGCTGATGCGGAGCAGCTTTCTGGAGATAGCCCTCCTTGGACAGTTCTGCTTTGGGGACCTTAAATGATGTTTCGGGGGTCTTATCAGCTTTGCTCACCAGTGCGTAAAGCATGTCGTTGGGGAAAAAGCAGTTCAGTAACATACCTACGGAACATGTATTTGAGATTGTGTGCATGTGTGTGAGCGAGAGAAAAAGAGAGAAATGGAGGAGTAGTCAAACTCTTGGCAATGTGACAACAAAATCCATGAAAACATTAATCGGTGTCTGTGTCAGTGACAAGAATTCTACGTTTTTTCCAATTTTCATATTTAACAGGGGAATGGTTTATTGCTTCTCTCCACTGCTGGAAAGATATGCTGTCCAAGTTACAAGGTTTCTTACTTTTCATATTAATTACTATCACTATTTAAAATTACCCTTAACACAGTTCAATTAGTATTACAGGTTACATGGCATGAAATACAACAGAGGAGAATGGGTTTTATTTTGCGGTGTAAAACTTTTCTAAGTATGAAGCCAAGGTTCTCATAATTGAAAGCAGACATGCAAAAACAGTTATTGCAAAAGATCCATGAGAAACAAAAGATCCATGAGAAAGCCTGGGAACAGGTTTCGTTAATCGTGTGGCCTACAAAATATTGCATGAAATATATGCAGACTTAATAGCAGAAACAGTAATAGAGTCGTAACTACAGAACACTTTGACATAAAACACCCTGGCGTAGTTTATTTGTTGCTGAAGTAGCTAAGCAGCCCGCAGAAGCGCGAAACACTTTCCCACAGGTTATCTGGATTCTGCCTGCGCCCAGGACATTAAAACCAAATTAGCACGAATGAAGAATTCAAAATACCATCCAAAAAAGAGTTGTCAATGAGAAAAATGCCAGGCCCACTAAGATAACAATTACCCAATCCCATTTACATTTAGACTAGCATATGTGGTGATTTTCACACTTGTCCACAGGTAGCAGTGAGCTGGATGGAGTGTCAGAGTTAGCGATAGTAATAATGGCCATGAGTGGCCTCAGAAAATCCAATACTGAAGAGCGAAGAAACAACCCACAAGGCTGCAATCACCCAATGAAAAACGGGTGAGGAACTGAGGTGAGAGTGGCCGGTGTTATTTATGGATAACATAGACCGGGGGCCAAATGAAAGTGTTATTCACACTTTCTTTTTTTCTTTCTGTTTGAGTTGCTTCACTTACCTTATAGCCTTACACTTGTTGAAATGTACATTTTTCGACGGGAAGATGGCCAGACCTCATCGATGCAGTATTAAATCCAATACGGTTTCAGGTGAGATGCATGCTAACCGTGAATCACTGCAATGCATCGCGCAACAGTTGCTTTTTTATGACAGCAAACCCTCTGTATAGGCGCCGTTCCACCTCAACTATGTGAATTGGTTCCAGAGACCTGAGTCAGTCTTCAGAAGAATGGTTGACAGTTATTACAAGCCTGGCATGACCACCATTCAAAGTCACCCATGGTGTGAGGGAATTTATCATTCAATGGGGGTGACCAAAATGAGTGAAGTATTTGTCAATTTTTTTATTTTGTCAAATAAACAAAAGTAAACCATTTCTGACCCAGTTTAAATGAATACGTCCAGTCTAGCCTGAGCGAGCCACTGCGCATCTACTGAAAGCAACCGACCTGATAATAGTCTGCAATACATTTTTAACACAATGAAGTTTTAATGAATGTCATTGTTCTGTGGATCTTTCCTGGACTGGGCTGTCTCACAACTTCACAACAACGTAGCAATGGCTGCAATGTAGCACAAAGCCCTGAGATGCCTGATGGCTTGTATAAGCCAGTTAACAACTCAATTAGAGCAGTAAAAAGTGATGTGATGTCATGTAATATCGGTGGTATATGTTCACTAAATAAATCAGGAGATTTGAACCCTGAATGCTGATTATGATGTATTTATATGATGTATGTATACTATAGGTATGACATCATCACTTTTTTGCCTCTTTAATTACATTGGTTTATAAGCACACCTGGCTTTTTCCAGGTAACGTTTTGTGCCTTATATATATCACGACTATCTGCCAATCAGAATTCAGGACTGGAAGCACCGTTTATATCAGTTAGTTGACTATACCGATTACACCAGTTCCTAAACTCTTCTTATTACCTAATGAAGCCCAAGGCAGATGAAGTGTTCCTCCAGACCATCTGTAAGTTTGTGCAGAAGATTCTGGGAGCAAATTAATAAAGTAACCAACCCAAACTTGCCCACCACATTGTTTTTTCACCCTGGATTGACCTGTCTTTTTCTCCTCTAAAGAGCTGTGTTCTCTAATTCTTCTCTGTTTGGCTCGTTCCATGCATCTGTTTGGGATGGAGATATTCTTTTCAGATGGGATCAGAGGCCAATGGCTTCAGGGTGTCTTGGGGATCGTATGTTTGTCAGGAGGGAGAGAAGGAAAGAGGCACTTTGGTTTTTTAAAGAGATGCACCTGCTTGCTCTGCATTTCACTTTCAAAATGTTTTGGCCCAATGGGATCTAGTTCAGGCTTTTTATCTGGCACGGCAAGATCTTCATTTTTCCTCTTAGAGAGACAGATGGAAAAGCCAAACCACATTGATCAAAGAATAGCTTTAGCTTAATGTTTATGATAGTCCCTATTCAGGAACTAACATTCTGATTCAGTATTTACTTGACAGAGCACATCTCTCATAGCTCTACATTCAGACAGATTCAGTCAGATTCAGACAGGTCCAGTCAGATTCATTCAGATTCAGACAGGTCCAGTCAGATTCACTTAGATGCATACAGGTCCAGTCAGAGCCAGTTTCGCTGTTGGTATTGGAGATCCAATATTGCTGGACTACTTTTTTTTACCAGGTCAGTAGAAGAAGCTATGTTACAAATCATATAGCTGGACAACTTTTAAAAATGTTGGCATACCCAAATGTTTTCTGTTGCTCTTTTAGAGTGAAAGGGAAGTGGGAAACCATCCAACAGGAACACTAAAATCTTGGATTTTTAGATAATAAAAGTACATATCTGCTTTGGCAGTTAGTGAACCTTTATGATTTATTGCAATGTACATATGCTATTATGAATTTTCCTTGTTTCCATCACAGGATGGAAACAGAACATTTGACTTTCCAAACATTCCGAATGTTGGCTAATCAAAATATGTTGTAAGTAAGGCGATATCTTTTTGTCTGTGAAATGAAACAAGTTCTGGGAGAAATGACTTACCATGCAAATCTTTATACGGTAAGAATCACATCAGAGTCACGCAACAAAATCTGATGTGGTCCTCTCCTTATGAAGCATGCCCATTCCCTGACTGCAGATTCAGAACATCTAAGTGATGATAAAATGTGCCGGAGGGTGAAAGTGCGCAGTAACTGTAACTTTTTTCGTCAAAAGGAGATAATCGTGGAAACCCCTACTCTTTTGCTGCAAGAGGTCTAGCCTATATTACAGCAAAAAGCATGCACGGATGCGTTTTAAAAAAATCCACCAGAAAAAGTTGCAGAACTGTATAAACATAAACAGTTTCAGTTTAGGCTTACTATAATGTAGCTACTCAAGGTTGTAGCCAGCTTTATTTTCGTATATACTGACCCAAAAAGCATGCACTGAGGCTTACTTTCAAAAATCCACCCGAAATAGTCGCAACATAAGCATGTATCGTTTTATTTTAGGCTTAATATTACATAGCTAATGAAGGTTGTAGCCAGCAGTTATTCCTAATGCCTCATTTGTTTTGACTGTGGCGAGATTCAATCATGGGACCAATTGTTTGCAGGTCCGTGTCGCTAACCACTACGCTATTTAACAAAGGCCAGTCAGTCAGTCAGTCAGTCACTCCCTCTGTCAGTAAGAGACATTTGCTCTTCTTGGCCAGCTCTGCTTACTTGGTCTGGTAAAAACAAAAAATACACACGTTTTAGACAGACACTGTTTCCCTTTGCTCCCATAAATACTCCAGGTTTTAGACAAACACTGTTTCTCTTCGCTCCCATAAATACTCCCCATTAACAAGTCACTTTTCTTATCGATAAAGATCTCCTGACATAGATTAACTTTAACCAGTACATCTGCAACAAGCTATGGATTAGCTAGAGCACGCGTGCAAGACTGGAGTGGACTACACAAACTTGAACATTCACATTCAATCTACCACCAGTTGGATTGAAAGCTAGCTACATGTACTGTCTGCCACTTTTCCAAGGATGTGAGATGAACTCTGACACAATATATTCCTCCCTTTGGTTCCTCCACACACTCACACCCTGCTCACACAAACCAGGCTTGGATTAATTGCTAATTTGCTCTTTGTTCTTTCTTTAGAAACCGTTAAGGGGCTGTCCTCTACTCTTGCATGGCTTATCCTCTTACACTGCTTCTCTCTGCGACATCCTGTCAAATTGCTGACCTCTTCTGGGCCGTTGCAGCCTACATTGTTTCCCGACCAGCAAAAGAGGGGGAAATTCAACAAGTTGTAAAGATGATAATAGGAAAAGAATTATCTGAAGAAAGAAGCGTTCTTTTTTTTTTTTTACAAAACCTTCTACAAAGCTGGAGAAGGCTGCTGATCTGCGAACTGATTCTGAAAGGGTGCTGGCTCTCCCTCTGTCTCTCCCTGTCTCTCCCTCCCTCTCCCTGGCTCTCCCTGGCTCTCCCTCTGTCTCTCCCTGTCTCTCCCTCCCTCTCCCTGGCTCTCCCTCTGTCTCTCCCTGTCTCTCCCTCCCTCTCCCTGTCTCTCTCTCTCAAAGACTGGCCACATCTGTATGCTAGTGATTAGGCTAAGCAGCGAAACGCATCGTTATCTCTGAATAACAAATGAAAACTCCTCTCCTCTGTTAAAACAATATAAAACCGAACCGCCCCCGCTTATCAAACCCGGGGTCTCGTGTTGGTGCACACATCTGATTTCCACACTAAAGGGAGGGAATGAGACTAAAGCAATTCTGTCTAAATCTCTATGGCTTGAGCCTCCAACATAGCATTGCAAAGAGCTTAATGGATCCACACTCTTCTACGGCCTGTCGGGTCTCCGCTCTCTCTCTTCCGAGCACATGCTCTCCGTCATTCAAACCGCCAGAACAACAGGACGCTTAATCTGAGAGAAATGGATTCCCGCCCCGTCATAATTTACCTTGTCTTCTATCTACGCCGAAGCCGTCGGTCGGAGCCGTATTGGTCCACGGGGGCAATATTACAAATCATGGGAGCACATTGTAGCGCGGATCAATAGGAGAGTCCTGCCGTCCATCTTGTTTATTACTGTATTGCAATTTCCAAAATTCAGATTTGCAGAGGGAGCGGGAGACAAATGCACGGAGGCAAACACAACGGATTATCCTCACGGCGAGCCGGCCGAGATGGATGATAGCATGGAGGGACCTGCCGTGGAGCTGCCGCGTATGCTAATCTAGAGCACTCTGGGTTAGCATAAAACTGCCTTTGCTAATGTGAAGTGCTGATGAAGCGCTTTGGTGTGGGGTTGAGGGGCAAGGTTAGGTTTTGGGGTGGGGGTGCAGGGCGAGGTTGAGTTCACAGGGCACGCACGTTGCTCTTGTGGAAATAGCTCTAACAGAAGGAGAAGTGAGTGCGATTATCAAATCAAAACATTGGAGTCAACACCTGACGTTGCACTGTGCCCGTGCATACGAATAAGACTGTGCTAAGCACACACACACACACACATGCCCACACGGAGATACACATCTCACATCAACAGAATATGACAGAATGAAAGGTAGCGACGAGTGGCCAGGACTGGTCCTGTGGACTGTGGCGGCGTGAGGTTCCGGTCTGGTACCGGTGATGTTGCACCTGAGATACCGGGCTGAGGGAACGAATGAGAGAGTGATGGAGAGACGCAGTGTGTGTGTGAGTGTGTGTGTGTGTGTGTGTGTGTGGGTGTGTGTGTTTGCTCTATTCATGAATATTTTGTCCAGCTCTGTTTTTATCCAAATGTGTGTTTCAGCCCTGCAGAGCGAGAGAGCTCCTGAATCCCAATCAGACCTGTTCACTGAGGCAGAACCGTGCCTAAGATACTGGGCCTGAGCTGACCCAGCTTTGCCCACACCCTTACATATTACAATTCACTCCCAGCAGTCCCGTGGAATTCAAATAATAATAAGAAGAAGTGGGGACAAATTTGGATAAATGTGCTGAGGCTAAGCCTTTTTAATACGAGGCATAACTTCTGAATGCAGAGTAATTAAAGTTTGTGGGAGTACAGTCGTCTGAAGCAGCGTGGGAATTTAGGGGTGAACATGTAGTGTTTTGGGGGAAGGTGGGTGTTTTGCGGTGGGATTCCTGCTGTGTTTTTTTCAGCCAGTCTGTGGCAAATCGATTCGGAGTGAACATTGTCTTGCATATATTTGGTCTGCGAAACCTTGCTTTCTTTGAATGTGCTTTGAGGTGGGAACAATAATCAGGATGGCTGTTTTTTTGTGTGGCTTGCGTGACAAACCTTTCCATTACTTTGTGTCTGTCAAGTGCACATTAGCCAACTGTTGTTGCAATTCCTTTCAGATATTTACCGCCTAAGTGTGCTGCAGTTTGAATAGTTGTATGCCTACATCGTCGCCTTGTAGACTTAGTGGTAAACGACAGCAATCTGTTCTATCCTGTACAGTGTAAGCTGATACCTGCATCTAATTTGTTAATCCTCTGAAATTATGGAGAAGACCACTCAAGGCGAGATTCACAAAAGATGTTCCAGGTTGCAAAATGGCCGCAGTTAAACCAAGTGAAATTACAACAAACCCCGCTAATCCCTTCATGAGCATGGTAGGTGAAAACAGGGGCTACAATTTCCTGTGGTTCTCCCACTGTCAGTAAACACCTGTCGGAACAATTTCTCTCACCTGAAAAGAAAACACTGCAAGCATTCAAGCAATGTTGCATGCAGAAAGCCCGTATTAGGTGTCATCTTACATGTTTTTAATGGTTTATCAGTTAGTTTTAAGTTTGACTCTTGCTCTGAGTAAGTTTGGCCATAAACAAAACGTTAAGTCATTTTTTTACTCGTTTTTTAATTTACAATAATTTATTGGGAATTGAATAGCCCAGTATGTATATTTGACTAGAATTCTCATGTTTGGCTATAGTACAGTTGCTCGTTAAGGATAATCATTTTCAAATGTAGTTTTTTTCTTCCCTTTAAATAAAATCGAATCAGTTTCCATAGATGAGTCTCTAAGACTTTACTATAAACAACCAATCTTGTTAATTCTCAGATAATTAACTAAACATGTCAGGATAACTTTCAAGAAACTATAGAAAAAGTGGAAAAGTAGAAAAATCATAATTCCCGGAACTTAATATAAATACTGTGCATATACAGTAAATATAATTACAACTGGTCGAAATTGTACACAGAGCTTTTACTGTGGCTGGTCAGTGTCCATTAAAACCATTAACATGAATTCACAACATTGTCTTCTCAGGTTCTCTTTTAAAGAGCCACTATGGTCACCCGTTCACCTGTCTACAATTTTCCAAATGAAGACTTACCGCGCAGCACACTCCGCCCCTCCCCAGATGTCCTGCCTCAGCCCTGAACCTCGTTCGAAGGTGGCTGTGATTGGCCGAGATGAGGTGACCTCACGAGAATGGTGTGTGTCTTGGAAGAGCTTGGTAATTTCAGTGTTGGGATCATGCGACCGGAATGCACCTCTACATTTTTCCACTCAGTTCATTTTCAGGCTCAAATCTTTTCTCTCTTAGTCTCTTTCTCCATGAGTGTCAGAAGGGCCTCATTTAGCGGGTCGTGTCTTAGTACCTCACACGTCCTGCTCTGACTCTGCATTCTGGCTGTCAATCCATCAGTCAAATAAATGTTATGAAGCCCTTGTGAAAAAGTCCTTATCCAGCACAGAAACCCCAAATACCAAAGCAAAAACAGGAAAGGTTGATGCACATTGGCCAGAAAACCTAAGGAAGAGAGGAACAAAAATCTGAAAGGTGGCCAGTCTTTTTTGTCTGTCATGGGTGAATATTATAAACACATAATGTACTGAACATATACTGAACATTGCCTGGCAGCAGAATAAATAGTTTAGAGGTTGCAGATTTTACCTTTCTTATTGATCTTTATTACCAGGCTGGAATTGCTGGGTGTGTGGATGCATGGCTTATCATCCTGTTACCAACTTCCTGTCCCCTGAAGAAATGGGACTCTGCTCTTTATTTATGAACAATAGTATCACTGTACAGTGACATTTTTTAGCAAGACTTCTAGCAAACTGATTGTGCTTGCCTAGCCAAGCTGATTCAACCTGCCTACTGCTAGCCTGGCTAATTCAACCTGGCTACTGCTAGCCTAGCTGATTCAACCTGGCTACAGCTAGGCTAGCTGATTCAACCTGGCTACTGCTAGCCTAGCTGATTCAACCTGGCTACAGCTAGGCTAGCTGATTCAACCTGGCTACTGCTAGTCTAGCTGATTCAACCTGGCTACTGCAAGCCTAGCTGATTCAACCTGGCTACAGCTAGGCTAGCTGATTCAACCTGGCTACTGCTAGTCTCGCTGATTCAACCTGGCTACAGCTAAGCTAGCTGATTCAACCTGCCTACTGCTAGCCTTTCTGATTCAACCTGGCTACTGCTAGCCTTTCTGATTCAAAACACAGCCCTCAGCATGTCTATTTATTGGTGGGAGGGGCTCATTGCCTGTCCAGCTTCTTGAATCACCTTTCTGAAGGTGTATTTGTAGGTGTATTTCCATTGTTTCCATTGTTTCCTGCAAATGTTCGATTTACGATGAAATCACACACCTGCCTAACAAAGCAACAACTGTAAACACAACTGTCCTAATATTTAAGCTTCCCTAAAATAGGGGGACTACAAAATGTGCTGTAATTTCTACATGGCTTATCCAATATAGATAAAAAGGCTCTTAAATGAAAGATGAAATACAGACCAAAAAACTTTGTTACCCCATGTTTTGCGTGTTCTGAAATATTATCCCAAAACATTACTCCCCTCCCGTTTGACAAGAACTGCAAGAATGGGCTTGATGGATGCACTTCCATAAAAATTAAAGCAGCCTATTTTTCTTGAACTGCACAGATTTGAAAAAAGGATGTCTCTCCTCTTGTGAACGAGACACATCAACAGGTCTCGACAATTTGATTGATGTCCCAGTCACATCGAAACAAGAGCTCGTCCAAATGATGTGCAATCTTGTGGGGTTCTCTTCAGATGGGATTGCTGGGGTCATCTTCAGATGGGATTGTTGGGGTCATCTTCAGATGGGATTGTTGGGATCCTCTTCAGAAGATGGTGTTGTAGCCCTTCCAGCCTTTTGACAAGTTTGACCACTGGCGGATTCCTTCACTGCCACTTTCAAATCGCAAGGAATTGCGCTCTTCAAGACTTCCATTGGCGCTTTGTCCAAGCTTTTGAAGGTGAACCATAGCTTGGACATTATAAACAATAATTTCCTCTGCATACAATTCCACACAAACAACACAATGAGTTATCTGCAGAAGTGTCATATTTTTGCAAGAGGGCAGAAGAAAATCAACATTAAAAGCACAAAATGTGGATAACACTGGTCCAGTAATTTTCCTTTCAAGACCACTTTTCTTGTTGAGTCTGCAAATTGCCTCAGCTCTTTATCGTTCAGGGTCCTATATTCATCTTGACTTCCACGAGAAACAACAAACCCAGCCTCACTCAATACTGTAACCTGAGCTGCTGACATTCTGTGCTTTCCTTCTCTGCTCATTAACACTGATCCATTTCTCATCATGAATCTCAGGTAACCACATCATTGTGTTTGGAAACTGAATGGTCATGTCACATAGAAAACAAATTATCTGTTCTTAGACTGAATTTCTCATAAATGTCCCATTCATCTATTATATGCTCTGTAATATTTAATCAGCCTGACAAGGGCATCAGGGGAAAATTTAAATCTTAAGTTTACCTGAGTATGTTTGGTACACATTTGCATATGAGTTTGCAGGACTTTTACAAGGTAACTGAAGTTTTTGTAGCGGAACGGAGGTGGTGAGCATTAAGTAGATGGTACACAGGACAGGTCACTCTTCTTCTCTAATGAGCCGGTGTTGAGAGAGATTTCCCAGTACCCAAATCACTGCTGCAGGACCGCGTCCTGGTTGTTTTGTCACATTGCATTGCAGACTCTGATGGCCACAGCCGTGTTGTTTTCAACAGTGCTCCCACTTACTCTGTTTTGGAAGCGCCTCTTTTCATCTTAACCCTACAATAAGTACATCCAGGGAACAAAGCTTGAGGTTGTGTTCAACTGCAAACTTGTGAAGAAATGTTTGGACTGACAGATGCCCAAGGCTGGCACCGCCACTCTCTGATTGGACTTTGAGATTGAGTGACACTTGCCAATGCTGTCATCAGAGGATCTGTAAGAATGAACATCTGTGAAAAGTTTTTCCACTGCTTAGTGTATCTCATTTATATTTTCATTGAATCCATTATGTCTTGATACAAAGACAAATCGAAATCCACATTACAGTTGAAAGTATTTTTCTACTTTACTGTTCTTCTACAAATACAGCACCAAAAGTTATTTAAAATCAAAACAGTAATTACATGGAATCACCCAAATTGTGTAAAATGCCAAAATCAGCAAGAGTTTGTTTAACTGGTCTAAATATAGTATTCTAATTTGGATGCCATTGCATCTGGGGCCTTGTAAACATTAACTGTTGGGCTATGTCTATTTATTTTGCATCCACAGATGGTACATTTATGTTTGCCGCAGACAAGCAAAGTGACTGTTCTACCCAAGACCACAGCAGGCCCTTCACAATTAACATGTAAACTATTCCAATGCATAATTGCCATGGACACACAAAACGCCACATGTGTTTAGAATTGAAAATGAAATGATGTGTTGAAAAGTGGTGAAATTAAACTAATAGGACTTTTCACTAAATTGAGTTTTTTGGCCAACCTGTGTTTATCTAATGACGGTACAAATGACTTCAAACTGCAAGCTATCCGATGCTAAGCTCACTGTGGAAAACATATCCTCGCTCTTCTCCACTTGTAGAATGCCTTCGCGGACCTGTTTGGTTTAGCATTAGCGGCCTTCTGAAGATTGCATTTGTGCCTTTCATACGGCTACCTGGTCCCCTGCTCCTCCGCTCACTCCGCTGTCCTCCAGGTGAAGCCTGCATCCGCTACTAGACCACGGGGCTTGGCTACGACGCCGCGAGGCGAGGGTGCTCAGGCCTCACCTCCCGAACAGCCCGGTCACAGCGCGTCTCTGTCCCCCCCGTCTGTGGAACCCACTTCCCCTTGAGACTAGGATGGCAGCGCCTCTCTTCAGAGAACATCGGAACCCCGACCCATTTCAAAGAGCCCCTAAAATAACTCAGCCACCCCCTTCGTGAATTAAGACTATCTGTGTTAATTTGGTTTGTTAATTTATTGTCTTCTTTCCAGCGCTTACTCTTTCCGATAATTAATTCATTTAGTAGAGTGTACAACCCAAGTTTTTTTTGTTCTACCTAGATATATTAACGTGCATGACACTGTAAATTCCTCTGGATTGGAGTGTTTCCTAAATGACTACATTTTAAAATTCTAAGGAAAATTGTTGCAAGATAAAATAACAATGAAAAATGAAGGACCACTATCATCTTACATATAAGAGAGGCTCATCCCACCTTATGATACAAAGTGCAATAATAAGTCTTTAAACTGTCTCCAGATATCAAAAGGTCAAGCACACACCAGCATCGAATGGTATCTGGAAGTGTAGTGGAAGTGTAGAAGCTGCTGATTACATATAGATTATAATCCAATCATCCAAAACAGATATAAAAGTATCTTTATTTTCAAAAGTTAAATAGGCTCTATTTCTGTAAAGGACTTGATTTTCTGTTTCTTTAATAATTCGGGAATGGGTGTTTTAAACAACAACTTGTTACAAGCTGTGCATGTTAAGCCAAAGACTATAGGAGGGATCTCATTCCATTTGGCTAGTGCTATTGAAACCATACCACAGTGACACGGTGTAAAAAGAAACAATGAAAATGCAAACTCTAAGCAGATTTGTGTTTGCATAACAGGAAACCCATTTTAATGCCAGGTCTGACTGTGCTTAATGTACACTGCAGTCAGAATATGAGTCGATTTGTGTTGGGCGAATCAGCTTATTAGATTGCCTATTGGCAATTTCATTTCAAATACAGGATTTAGTGACAAGTCTTTGAAAAAGTGAATGCAGATTTCTAGTTGGTTCTCAATAGCTCTCGGGCAGTGCATTCTGAGCCCGACAAAACACACCTATTGATTAAATCGATGTTCTTAGATATACCACAGCATAAACAATTATACAAATGATTCAAGATTGTACAAAACTGTGAACTACAATGATGCTGCCAAGTAAATTACTGTGAAGACAGTGGAGGCTGGTGGAAAATTACTAGGGATGCCAAGTCTGGAAAGATATTACAACTTATCTTCTGATAACTGGGTTGTTTTCTCTACAACCCTCTACAATAGCGTGCATGCCCTCTGTGAAACCCTAAACCAAGCGTAAGCTCACACAAACATTACTGATTTGAGAAGTAGTTATGTTGTTGTTGTTAGAAGCAGTGGTCTGGTGTTAATTTTGGCAGCAATATAATTGTACATATTTAATTGTACTGTAGTCTTAACGATTTGATGTAAATGCGTTTTAATTTTAGTCTACTTCTAGTCAATGACTATTTGTGACATTTGAATGTATAGTAGTTCAATTTTATTACACAGAGTATGAGCTTTTTTTGTCTAAGAAATGCAGAACTTGCTAACTAGTCAGAGAAGATGTTCTGAGTGACTACCATTCTCATGGGGAACAATACATTAAAGATGTTAGTGGACAAAAAAATACTGAATTTACAATTAACACAATGAGAATGGCAAGCGAAAAGATAAATCTGTTTCAAGGTATTTATAATTGTAAGTAATTTAGCACCTAATTGATAATTGCCCATGTGTAAAAGCAGATTAATTACAGATTGATTAATGACCTAACATCTTTGCTATTACATCTTCTAGGAGAAGATGGTATATTCTGGCTTATTTAACCCTTCAAACATGCACCTTCCATTTATTGTGGTTTAAAAAGCAATTAGCAACTTCAGGATTTAATATCCTCAGTGTCCAAAGCCATAAGATATACCTGAAGGTAGCACAGCATTGACTGAAGCAGGACATCTTCAAAAGCTAATTACGGTTAACAATGACTAAAGCGTTATCCGATTTTGGGAAGTGTACCTAATTATGTTATGAGCCAGTGCTGATTAAATTATACTGATCGAGTCAGTTGATAACATTGAATGGCAAAGTGAACATGGCCGGTTGTTTCCAGACCTCCAGTGTGTTTAGCCAACGATGTTATGTCAATAGCTAAACAACACATTCCACTTAGGAGGCAAGTGTCTGTGCCTTGGCCAACTTCTCTTGGTGTCCATTCGGTTTCAAACAAACTGGCAAACTAGCTTTTAAGAGTAGCTGGCTCAAAAGATTCAGCAGGTCTCCTTGGATTTAGACCGTATTTATCTAGGGTGCTTCTATTATAATTTTGTACAGGCCACATTAAAACTCAAATCTGTTGACCTGGTGATTTTGTTTTAGTCACACTGTGCTCTGAATGATCTACATTCCATTTTAGAAGTTTCTTTTGTTTTGTACATTGCAAAATGAGGCCCTGGTCTCAATTGGTTTTCCCAGAAATGAGATAAAATAATCATAATAATTTAAAATACTGACACGGCATGCAGTAATGTATTTTACTCTGGGCAAGGGCTTCTGCTGAATTATTAAAGTGTAAATGTCATTTCTGCATGCAATTTCTCTAAACCTGCCAATCTACTCAATGTGTCTAGATGAAACCGGTAGCATAATTCAGTTTTAATGTCCTCAATTAGGTGATTGCTTAATGTGTACACTTTAGAGTTGACCTTCAACCTGTGGACCACTGTGACTTTAATTGAAGGCATAGCATTGCGGTTCTGAACCTGTGGGACAGTGTGCTGTAATATTTTAATGAGGTCAATTAACTTTTCAGAATGCAGACATGATACACCCCTCTTGTACCCAGGAACTATGAACACCATTGCTAAACTGGTATACTATGAATACCATCGCTAAACTGGTATACTATGAATACCATCGCTAAACTGGTATACTATGAATACCATCGCTAAACTGGTATACCATGAATACCATCGCTAAACTGGTATACCATGAATACCATCGCTAAACTGGTATACTATGAATACCATCGCTAAACTGGTATACTATGAATACCATCGCTAAACTGGTATAATATGAATACCATCGCTAAACTGGTATAATATGAATACTATCGCTAAACTGGCATACGTGCATATAAGGAAGCTATCTATTGTCAGGGTCAGTGTCAGCAGATATGATGCCGCTAAGGAGGGTCAAGGCTCTCACCAAATATGCAAATGGAACGAAGGGATCCGTTACAGAAATAAACAACTTTGGACGGGGGAGGGTTGGTATTGAGGTTGACTCTCATAACCACTCTCAGCGTTCCAGTGATCACTAGATGGCTGGAGAGGTTGTCCTTTGGTTGTCCTTCAGTTGTCCTTCGGTTGTCCTTCAGTTGTCCTTCGGTTCTCCAGAAGGGTCAGAAAAGTGGATGGGAGTACGTAGCTACAGAACCCATGTTCAACTGGATTTCTTTGGGATTATTATTCCCCTTTTTCCACAGGTTTCACAAATGTGAACCAGCTGGAAACCGAACAACTGTCTCCCGATTACACGCCACGAAAGGGGTGCTTGGAATGAAACCATGAGCCAAGAATCACAAGCGAAGAAATACAAGGTGAACAAACCTGTCTCCTTACTGTCTCTTCTGACACGTAGCCCTCATACCATGCTAATTGTGTCTACGGTGCCGCTTAATGGATGCGGTCCATTCCAGTGTCTGATGTTGCACGGTTGCCACGGCACCGCCTGGCAGGGTTGGCACGGCCAGGAAGAGCAGGTGCAGCACCCGCCGTGTGCCACTCCTGATAATGCCATGTCGTGGCAGAGTGAGTGGCGGTTAGCGGTGCCAGTGTCTCCTGGATGAGGGTTACTGACATTCTGTCGTTTTGGCACAGAGACATTCTCTCTGCGAACAGGACGAGGTGCAGTGAGACACACTTTACACAATGGGAAGAGGAAAAACACTTTTTTCTCGCAGACTGCAGTTGCAATATTGCATTGTTTTCTAAGTGCATTTGAGCTCATCCTCTGCACACAGGTGATGCAGCGCCTGAATGACATTGCTGCGTCTCATATCTCGGAGAAGGTTAAAAGATAAGCACCCTTCTGCACACAGCGCTGGTAAACAAGGTTACCACATCTTGACCCCTAATTTATATCTACTCTTGAACTCTAAGGCATTCAAAGCCCACACTCAGAGACAGGAATCACCAGTGTCAGCAGAGGAGCTTGTTCTCATGTTCTATACATCTTTTTACACTGTAAGTGTGGATCAATACATAGCACTCACAGGTCCTATTTTTGTTTACTGTGCAATCCAGTTGGGTTCTACATCAATTGTCTACTGCACGCGATAGGTTCTGAGCGACAAATGAACGGAACAGTGTTTAACAGCAAGGGCCAGTGGTTTCCTACTAGTTTTACATTCATGACAGATTCTGCCAGTTTTACAAATCCCTGTACATGTCCAAAGAGAAGTGTGATCTCCCTCCTTAAACTAAGAGGATTTGGATTTCCTAAATGCAGAGATCCATCAGATAGAAACTCAAGGAAACAGTCCAAACCTTAAGCGGGACAAGACCCTGAAGATGGATGGGCTCTGTTAGTTCTGTAACCTTCTTTCTGTCATAAAATGTTTGATCAATCCAGTAATGAGGCGGCATTGCCAACATCCCGGGAAGAGATGGTTATTACAGCCATTCAGGAAACCCTGGAGGGAGACAGAAGAGGTTGGGTGTATAGGTCTATTTCTCTCCTCACAGATCGAAGGATTTTAATAGCATATTAAAAAAATTCACAAAATGGACATTAAGTTGCGTGGTGAGCACGTGTGATGATAGGATATAACAGTGAGAATATAATGTATAGTAATTCACATTACGGTCTCACCAGATGCACGGTTAGGGTTAGTTTTTGTGCATAGTACATCTGCATAGTTGTTCTATTTAGAAATTACTCAACAGTTTGGCGGTGTCTTGATTTTTTTTTAATCCTTGGCAACCATCGCCAACCTAGCGATGATGATCCAGAGGAATTTAATTTAGGCAAACCTAATGCAGAGCCCTGTGTCTCACGGGGGGTGGTAAAAACTGGCTGCATTTGTTTGGCAGTGCCAGGCTTTTATCAGCAGTGGGGGGCGGGGTCCTCCCTGATGCATTCCAGACAAAAGGAGTCTTGGATTGTAAATTGATTTTCAAGCCTAACTCCAAATGGGTGTTTTGACAGACATAATGCCCCGAACTTAGCTTTTTCCCGGGCCTCCGCTACACAAAGTCTTGACAGCCACCTCCTCATCACCGTGGATTTCAAAGGTGAACCAGGAGTTGTCACTTCGCTGTAGTGGCGCGAACGTTTTCGGCGACGGTACGCAGATTTCCTCAGCCGCGATGCTGTAGGATGTGGCTCTGTAGGCGTAATCATTAATGTGGACGATGTCGTCTCAAGAATATGTCCCCATCTGCAGTGTCGAGGCCACCCTTCATCTCCCCAATGGCCTCATTAGAAATTTGCAAGGTATGCTTGTCAGGCTATGCACTTCTCAGTGGCTGTCTGCATGCAGAGGTGAGTTGGAGTATTATACTGTCTGACTTCACCGTTGGGATTGTGTGGGGTGGTATGGTATGACGCTTATATCCAGTGTTTTATCATGGATAACTGGGCATTCTAAACCAGTCGTTTGTATCTGAGAAGGTATCGTTTTAGGCGTGTTTGTTTAAAATCCTTCATGACCGCTGATGTAGTGTTCGGCTACAGGTAAACTCCAGATGAACTGGCACAGCAGAATTTCCAGAGTGAATTGAAAGTTTGCCAGCAAGTTAAAAACCTGGAAGGACTGTGTATTCCTTTGCTAACAACGAAGATAATTAGAATTAAGTGTTGGTAGATTAATAATGAACCATCCTTAAATATATTTTTTTCTTGATTTTGTATAGCCTTTTCAAATCCGTTTATCTCATCCAAATATGACTTCATCACACGGACAGACAGACCTGAGGAAATTGTTGTTTTAGACATCATGTTTTGCTTGTAAATATTTGTTTGATAATTTAAAAAAATGTCATTGAAATTCAACACAGTATGGTACTTACTTGTTACCTATACTAGATTAATTATCAAAGATATAGTCTGGGACATCTGTGAACTACACATTTTTCTTTAGAGCTCCCATTTTGGGATGGACGTGTGATGTGTTGTTTATATGACCATAATAAGTAAACAGAATCATTACAATACCTCAGTGAGCTATGACCGTCTGAGTTTGAAAGCGTGTGGTGTTGACACATAAAATTATACACAATTCCCTGGAACCCATTCTGGCTCAACAGCACCACTTTTATATTGAGAAGCCAGAAATCCTAGAAAGCATGTGTAAGATTAAAACATGTCTTGATTAGACCACTCTGGCCACATTTGTTCAGGGAAATCAGTAAGGGAGAACAGATTAATTTTCGGGTTTGAAGTGGAGCCAGTCTGTGACCTTATGGAAGGTCAGTTGTGGAAGACCCATTCTCCATATGGCAAATCTCAAGTATAAACATCCACTGATGACCTTTGACCTATGCCTAATAGGTCAAGCAGTATCTTATGAGACACATTTAAGGAGGGGCTAACTGCACAATCGTGCTGTAAACATCAGACATCCCAGTGGACACTATTCCAGCTGTGTAGCTAAGGGCATTTACTTACCCAATGAATGACCATTTAGGAGTGTGTCTCACAATTCCCTCTAATATGCCTACAAGGAAGGCAATAAAGATCTGACATACAGCATTGAGGGAGAGAGCGTGTGTGTGTGTGTGTGTGTGTTTACATGAATATGAATAATGTGTGTGTGTATGGGAGCATTCTGTGCATTTGCTGTGCATTTGCTGTGCATTTGCTGTGCATTTGCTGTGCATTTGCTGTGCATTCGCTATGCATTCGCTGTACATTCGCTGTGCATTCGTTGTGCATGCATGTAGATAAGTACTCATATGTCTTTGTGGACGAGTGTCACAAATGTTTCTGTGTCTGAGTGCTGAACAGCCAACTGAACAGGGACCGTGCTGTTTCCTCGCGAGCTACAAGAGGGGAGTAATTACAGATTGACATCAGAGTAATGGCGTCGCGATGGGAGCACTCAGAGTTTGTCTAATGGGCAGTTTAAGGCCGGTTCTTCAAAAACAAAGCATGCCACACACTCGTGGTTCAATATACTTCTTGACTCGCCCTCTTGCTCTGAGCCGTACACAGCAAGCTGTCTAAAAGACATCAATTCATCAGATGGTACATCTGCATACAAAAAATCACAACGCAGCAGCCTCAATGTTCGATAAAACCCATTATTTCCCTGCGTCAAGGTCCATTTCCAAAAGACACAGTCTAATTACTTGTTTTATGAGTTCTTGGATGTGTTTAAAACTTAAGACCAATTTGTGTCTAAACCAGCACCCAGAAACTTCGCTTCCTTCCTGTTTATTGACAAATCCAAAACAGTGCATTTGGGAGAAGGAACGCAGTCCAAACTGTTGAGCATGGTGTTGGGGTCATTGTAATAATTTGGGGCTGATTTGCTCCTATAGGGCCTGGCCAGCTTGTTGTCACTGAGTAAACCGTGAATTCAACATTGTAGCGGAAAATGCCCGGGGAGAACGCGAGGGCATAAGTCAAAAGATGGCAGCGGAAGCAAAAATAGACCTGGCAAAAGAACGACGATCGTAAGAATAAAAGTGTATGAAATGGCAGAGGTTAATCCTAAATAGAAATGCTGACGGGCTTTTGAAGAAGACCCTACAAGCAAGAAAGCTCTGAAACATTGCACACTGGGCAAAAAATGCTCTCAGGTGATGTATGAGGGACGTTACAAGGAACGACTACTTTAAATGTTTATTGCTTAAAGGGGCACTGGCAGCTATCATACATCTGGGTGTCCTTATTTTCTCTGCCCTTAGAAATTGTATTTTTTATATATTTTATTTCATTACAGTGTATTTTTCTGTGTTACTATATTTGTTAAATTATCATACCTGTATCTATCAAAGGTGTCACTAATACATGGTAGAAAACCACTACACAAGTATGAGCACACGCCAAGCATACTACCCAGTAAGTCCACTTTCACTCATACCGTATCAGCACTTTAAATCTTTCATAATGTTCAAGACTGTTATGCGAAAACCTCATGTCACTACATCACCCCCAAAACATGCAGAATGTTTTGTTGCTGTACACGAACACAGCAGTGAGATGTTTGCTATGAGTTCTTGGTGAGTGGACCCTGTCAGGTTGTGTGGGAGCTGAGGGCGGAAATGGTTCGGTCAGGGGCCCCTATGGGCAGTCTGGGCCCTTGTAGGAGCCGCTAATCGGGTCATAATATTCCTGCTGACCTTCAGATACACACACACACACACACAAGACAAGTTTATCTTCGCTCTCTGAAATCCTCAGCAGGGTAAGGATTCAGTACCATCACATCTTATGAAACACCTCAATGCAAGTGATAGGAAACAGGCTAATCCTCCTAGCCGCCTTTCCTCTACAGTCCCATTAGTTTTAAAGTTAATGCATTGTGTGCGTTTACAATAAGAGCTCGCCATAGAGCACTCTGCCTTTCATCTTATCAATGCTAAATACTCATTGGCTGGATTCTACAAGAGAGTAAATTGACGAAAATCATTCTTAGCCGGCTAGTTAGCATGGTAAATAAACTATTCAAACCTTTAATCGCCAGTAAACAAGCTAAATCAGACGGCGGTCATTTCGATCTTTTAGGAAATGACCCTTCACGTCGTCGGCCTTCAACCTGGCGTGAACACTCTGCTTCACACTGTGCCTCGCATCGTTTGGCGCGTAAATTCAGAAACATGAGCACACTTTTATGAGTAGACTGCTCCTACCCAAGTGTAGGTGACATAGTAAAACATTTTTGGTGCTACATGCCAGTATGCACAGAGTGGCCGGTTTATTAAGAACACCATTCCGTTTACAGAAAATAATTGCATGGCCATGGCCCGCTGTGTGAAGTAGGCAGCTTGCGCGTATGCATTGGAGTAAAATGTCATCTGCCCCAGGGAGCGAACCAAGTTTCCCGAACAAAAATAGTCTTTGAAATTTTTTTCTGTTCTGCACCTGATATGTGGTGCACACTGTAGGTGTGCGTAGTTTTATGTAAAATCCTGTAAGATGTATACATTTTGCGCTCCTGAGGAAATCATATTTGAAGAAAACCATTTAATCTTACGTCCATTTACTGCTTGATGGTTATTTTTATTCACTGGGAAAAATATGATATTTAAAAAATATATATATTTGAATGCCAAAGCATGGTGACACTGGAAAAGCCTACAGAGCATCAAGACATATTAGGGTTTTCCAGTACCACATTAATGACATGCATGTACCAGGACCAAGTCCCCACCCTGAAGAGGAAGTTAACGTCTACACTCTCTAAAATAACAGTTATTTTAGCCGAGACTGCAGAAAAGTCTACGGCGGTGACCGTGGAACCAACCCCATTTTCATTTCAGTAGTAACTCCAGGCAGGTCTGATGGATCCCTCCCCAACTTCAACTCAGAGAACGGGGCAGACGCAAAGTGGGGGAGCAAAGACACGCAGTGTGGAACAGGATTACAGCGACCGTCAACAGCCGCCTCCAGACGCACGGCCATTTTGAAAACACAGCGATGCTCTAGGGCCAGTGAAAGCTGCTGAGAATCCACACCTTACCAGGGTTAAGGTTATGGTTAGGGTTAGTGGTCCTCAAGCCGTTGGTGAACATTTTGTGTCACAGGAAGAAAGGAAAAGCAAAAGAAAACTTTTTAGTGACAACTTTCCTCTTGCCATAGTATTATATATCACTAAGTCAATATTGATCCAGTGTCTTAGACTTGAAAACATAGACCAAGACTGGAGCAATGGGTTTCAGATTTCACCCATGAAGAATTGACTTGCTCTTGAAGCGAGGAAATTCACCACAAATCCTGTTTCCTGTTTAAAGACCTTCGAAAATCAGAGCTAATATCCACCAGTGTCGGAAGCCGCTTGGGTCTTCGCGTCTCAAAATTAATGGGTCAAAAACGTTTTTGTTGTTGGTCATGTTTAGACCCAGTCCATTAAAATAGCACACAGGTTATGGCTGACATCGATGTTAGCTAGTTAGCTATTGGCCGACAGAGTTAGCAGGCTAGCTTGTTTGTTATACCGTGCTATTGCGGTGATCTTTTTTTTACATACATGGCGGTTAAGCTATTTAATGCTGTTCTGCATTGTCTAGGTGTCATGCAGATGAAGTACATGCCCATGTTGAATGCGCCAACCTTGATGTCCGCCACTGACAAAACCTAGCTAACAGGTTTGAGCTTCTTCACCGTGTTTCCATTTCAGAACATTATTCTATTTGCCCTGCTCAGTAAGCGGTGCTCACGGGCACTGCCGACACATCCGCCTAGGTAGTTTTCTGCCCACCGTCAAGGCTCCATTAAGAATGAATGAGCTGCCCCATCTACCAGTTGCTGTCTCAAACCAAACCAAGCCAGGACTAATATCGCTTGCAAATACGATTCGTTTGAGATTTTACTTCAGATTATATAAATAACATTGCGACATCGCTGTTTTACGTTATCTCATGATCTCCACATTTTAGCTTTGAAAGAGATTCCCGTTCCAGTCTGCCCAGACTAACTGCAGTATTTATGAACAGAAAGGACGGGCTGAAGGGTTACGCTTCAGGCAGACCTTGCCCTGTTAACTATTTGAATAAAATCAGTGCTTATCTGAGGTAGGTGTACAGTAGCAAGTGCAAGCTTGGAAAACCTTGCACATGCGTGTTTGAGAAAAAAGGATCTAAACCGGCCCCTATCTCCACACGGGCTGATATCACGCACAACATCACCCACAGGAACCAAGTCTTGACCCCTTCTCGCAAACAAGATGGCCTTTGGACCTTAAGTGGTTGCTCTTGAAGCACCCTCCCCTGGCTCATCACAGTCACTTACCCACGGGCCGGCTGAATTAGGCCCGCCTAGATTTCTTCCTTGTTTTTTTGCCTATTGTTTCTCCACTGGGATTTCTGCGCTCGTCTTGCAGCCGCGGGTGGGCGGTGGGGGATGGGGATGCATTCAGATAATGTCTCTCACATTTCTGGTTGATGTCTGTGGCTGCATTCTGTCTGTGCAGGAATTGAAAAATGTAATAAATAAATGGTGAGGCAACAACCAGGAGTGTTTCAAATGTGTTGTTTGAACACTGAAATCTCTGGGCACCGTGCAGCTTCAGAGTAGGCGATTAAATCGACTACCATCATGGGTTCGAAAAAACCCCCACGTGGATGTAGACTAAGTTTGCCTCCTAAAAAACAAAACAACTAAAAGAAACACCCACACCAACTTAGGACTGGAGAGTAGAGAGAATAGAGAGCAAAGCAAACGTGAAACAACATATCTCCAACTACTTTCCAACAGAATGGTTTCAAAACCTTAGTTGATACGATGTGTGCCTCCCTCCATATTTCCTCCCCAACTGTGTTACATACTGGATCATGTCCTATACCGTCTCCTCACCAACTGTGTTACATACTGTATCATGTCCTATACCGTCTCCTCACCAACTGTGTTACATACTGGACCATGTCCTATACCGTCTCCTCACCAACTGTGTTACATACTGGACCATGTCCTATACCGTCTCCTCACCAACTGTGTTACATACTGGACCATGTCCTATACCTTCTCCTCACCAACTGTGTTACATACTGGACCATGTCCTATACCTTCTCCTCACCAACTGTGTTACATACTGGACCATGTCCTATACCGTCTCCTCACCAACTGTGTTACAT
>JACXGJ010008706.1:0-13711 GCA_016801105.1 Esox niger
TCAGGGGCCTATGGGCTGCTCGGCCCAATCAGGGGCCTATGGGCTGCTCGGCCCAATCAGGGGCCTATGGGCTGCTCGGCCCAATCAGGGGCCTATGGGCTGCTCGGCCCAATCAGGGGCCTATGGGCTGCTCGGCCCAATCAGGGGCCTATGGGCTGCTCGGCCCAATCAGGGGCCTATGGGCTGCTCGGCCCAATCAATCAGGGGCCAAACATACATGAAATAATTCACCATTTAGCATGCTGTAATGGCGGAAACTATGCAGTGTGTTAGTATATGTTTTAGATTGCTAAGAACTGCTGCGGCAGTGATTTGCTCTGGCCAGGGGAAAGAAAGCGGTTTCACCCATTTTGTTTGTGAAGTGCAAAGGACTCCCATCTTTAAATGTTGTCTATCAACTGCACTGTTACGCAGAGTATAATTCTAAGTATCTATAAATGCAATTTGTGATTAAAGGTGAATCAGCCTAAAATACGTTTTCCATATAGACTTCTATTACCTCTAGTGCCCATACTACGTTTGCTAAATTGCTTGATTTAATATAAGAGTAGGATTCCCTGTTGGTACATCAGTTATGTTCACTTTTGAAGAGTAACAAGTTACTGCTTAGTTTGCCTTCTGCCCACATCATTATTATGGTAAAGAAGGCATTGGATTCTGGTTTGCGTGGTGAGAGTTGTGGTCTGGGGCCAGGGATGCCCTGACCTCCAACATAATATTATTTCAGGGTTGGTTCTGTGGGTCTAAACTCTAGAAGTGTTATCCATTTGAAATGTTTTTTCCCCGCCTGATTAAAAATTCTATTAATTGTTTGAACAACATATTGACCAAAAACCCTGGTAATAAGGTTTTGGTGTGTTGTAAATTTTCTTGGTGTTTATTTCTGACTTTTCTCCCACCAGATGCCAGGATTGATATTAAGAACAATGAGAAGAAGCTGGCTCTGGATATGGCCACCAATGCTCAGTGTGCCTCTCTCATCAAGAGGAAACAAGGAGGCAGTGAGTCATTTAGGCCAGAAGGGGGCGGCGTTATGTCCAATTAACTGGGTTTACCGAACACAGATTAAGTCTTAATCCCAGGATTGAAAAGCATTTTCAATGGCGAATCTTTATTGCACATGCTTTTAGTCCAGGACCAGGTTTAACCTTTGTCTAAGAAACCAATGCTTATTGTAACACAGTCAATTAAGTTAATTGACTGTTCTTAAGCATTGATTAATTTCTTCAAGAACATTATTCATAGTTATCCTTCGTAGATTGAACATGCTGGACATTTTAGTAAAGTTAAGAATGTTCGATGCCACAGAGAGGAACCAAAAATGAGCTGTAAGGTTCAGTCCACTGTGGAATGTAGTTTGCCTTTAGCAGTAATGGATCATGATAATTGAACGTCCAGAGCAGTTTAATGGGCCTAAACTATTCATTCCTGTTTCTTCTGTTACAGATGTGACACGCATACACAGCAACGCTGATGAGTACCTTGATGACGAAGACTCTGACTAACCCCCCCAAGAGTTGGGTCAGGCCAGTGTCGCGTGGATGTGGCATGTGGGGGTTTGGGGCCACAGTGTGTGGGGCTTCATTAAATGGGGGTGGGGGGGTTCGTTCCATATTCATTTAAATTGTATACGAAATTCTCTTCATCTATATGAAAAGAATCAGCAATTAAAGTAATATATTTAATGATAATGTAATGGGAACAAGGTATTTCTATAGGCTTTGGGGAGGTGATTGGGGAGGTTGAGCTCCATCCACTGGTGCCTTGCAGAAGCCTGTCAGGTCTTATGGTCTGAATAGGTGTTTTATGTATCGGCTAACCACACTCAAGCAGTCTGTCAGTAGATGACATGTTAAATTACGTGGTCCAGGTATTAATTGATGCATGCAATCTCTCAAAAGGGGCCGGTGACCTTTGTCTTCATTATTTGATTCTGTTAGATTATTGGTGGTCCTGAAGGAACCAATAGCCTGGATTCCACTGTCTGTCCTGAGTGGAATTCAGGAGCTAGCTGTCATTATCACCAGTGTGGTCATCTCTGTCATGGATAATGGTAATAATAAGTGTCATGTGCAAAACATTCTGCTCCAATACGAATGAAATTCCTTCACTGAGGTTTCATGTGCTACTGTGTTTTCTTAACTTCCTTTCATTCCTTCATTCATGTTGTTTTTTTGTCACCAACTGCTGCTCCACTGTTGATGGCCCTTAAAGTGCCTTTATACAAAGCCGTAAAGAGTTAATTTGTCAGCATGTGATTGCAAGTGTGTCATCTGATCGATGTCTTTCATAAAGATGTTTCATCATTGTTGATCTTTTTGGTGTAACTGCTTTCTCTTCCCTGTCAACTATGCAATAAAAGTGTTTTATCTAATAATTTGACCTTTCCAATTTAATATTGATGTTGGGGGAAATATGGGGGGGGGGGGTGTCTTCACCATGAGCTGCCAGAACAGCCACTTTAATATTTCATGAACTGAATTGAACATTTAAAACATCTCATTGTTTCCTGATTTCTATGGAAGATTATCTGTATGTACTCTAGTAGTTTTCCTTCCAAAGTGTTTTAATGCCTGTTAATATGTAGGTTTTGATATCCTACTGAGCTCAATTCAAATGCATTTTCACAATGGCAATATGTCCCAGGTTACTGAGATGGCCATGACACATCAATAAAGCAGTCTTAGCCTCTGCAAATCCTGTTTAACCTGCCAAAACATTCAGCCATAGTAGCTCAGTCACAGATCTTTTTGCCATGGTAAAAAAAAAATACTCTTAACGTGATTCGGACCAGGAAATCCTATCAGTGTGGAAGCACCTTCCACAAAGACACAAGGTGACTACTTGTTCGGAGAAACTATTGCTTAAATAAATCAGTTTGTTTTCAATGAATATGGCCCAGTCATGATTCAGCCTATCAGGCTGTGGACTGAAACCATGTAACAATGTGAGGTTGGTGTTGGTCAAAGAAGCCACCCAGAGGCACCTGGTAGCTGAATGAGCTGTGGAGTTTCACAGCCAGGAGGGGAGAAACTGTCCATATTTCAGCTATTTCACGTGAATATTTGAAGTTGGAAAAACCTGCTGCTAAAATCTAACATCCTAAGGCATTTGGAGGTCACAGCGAAGCCATGGCTAAAGGATCTCTGATCAGATGAGACCTAAATAAAACGGTTCGGCCTAAAATAGAAATAGTGTGGTGCAAAGCCAACACTGCTCATCTCTGTGAGAAAATCCCTACGGCAAAGCATGGTAGTGGCATCATCATGTTATAGTGTTGCCTTTCATGGAGAGAGACTGGGAAACCAGTCAGACAAGCCAGCTGAATCACGGTGAGTATTATCTTTTATTTTAAATGGTGAATGAATTCCAACTCAGCTCATTAATTACATGTCATGTCACTTCTCATGGTCTCTTCCAGAGCACACAACCGTGAACACAAACTGCAGATGTACCACATTGTATCTGAACAAAACAGAATTGAAAAACAAAAAGATCTATAAGCCACCTACTCGAATCTAGGTAGCAGATTTGTTGTAATAAATGTTAAGGGCGTCTGGTCAGAGGACCTGAAAAACATCCCACAGTTTCACATTGTGCAGGACATTTACCAACTGGACTGTAGACACATTGATACTACAGTAGAGCATATGTGAGCTGTGTCATACAGTCCTGTGACAAAACTAAGGTAACCACATTGAGGATAAGCAGAAGGACGGGGCGACATAGGTACAACAATCTGTAATAATGTCCATTCATAAAAGAACCCTACATGCCAAATCAGACTGAAATAGGAAACGTACAAGAAAATATCTCCTCCGTACAAACATGGTCCACAAATGAAGACAGCCCAATGTCACATTCATCAGTTTTACAGCATACCTGATATATGCCATTAACAGTCAATCCAAATGCATGCACTGGGATACAGAAATCTAGGAAAGCAGCCATCATTTTTTATATTCCAAACTGTCAAAACCAAATTTGTATTGACTTGCCTAGATTTTAAACCAGTTTGATTATTTTGTAACCCCGAGCATGAAAGGCACTGAGTGTTGGATGTCTGTAACATATTATAGCTGTCCCTTTAAGCCCTAAAAGATTAAAGGTAAGATTTGCTGGTCGACTCCCCGTGACGTTTTCTTCAGTCCTTCACACAGACTGAGGAAATCTGTAGAGAGACAGAAACATCAACAGAATGTCAGTGGCAATTTTGAACTTCTGACTTTGTATAAATGCATGTATTAGAATGTATAGCCTTAAAAATTTTCATCTGCAGTAAGGTTTGCAATGCATGAATGAAGATGGAGCAGCAATTGAATATAATCTTCTATGTACATAAAACATTATTGACGCTTCTCCCTTCCCAGTCGGATTTATTGCTTGGTTCTTTCCCCTTCATTTTAACGGGATCTAGATTTCAGCATTAATTATGAAGAATTGGCTCATGATATGTGGTTGCTTTAATCTTTAAAATGTTTGAGATATATTTTTGGAGGAAAACAGAAGTAAATCTGCATTTGTGGAAAGCTGATGTTCACACGGTATCTATGCAAAAATGTTTCTCTTAACCCTATTTTCAGAACCCAAAATGGCGTCATGATCCATGGTATGGAAAATGTTTCTCGTATCCTTACTACTATTCCATTTAGGTCTTAGTTAATTTGCTGTGTACCAGTTTATTTTCACCATTATCTGGCAGATCCTGACCAGGTTAGTTTAACAGTCAAATCACCTGCAGAGATCTATCCCTCCATGGTCACCTCGGCTGCCGTGTGTCCATTCTGCGGTACCTCTGGTGGGATTTCCTGAAGAACACAGAGGAACTTTAGTTGGGGTGTATAAGAAAAAAGAGTGGTGGATTTGTAATATTTGTCAAGACTTAACATAATTGGTTGGAAGTGTAAAACAGTAGGGCCACTATAGGTCATTATACCGAGGGGGTGGGCACATTTGAAAGCTGAATGTGACACTGCAGTTCTGAGATGATAGGCTGTCGTGAGGTCAAATCTCCAGGAGGGACATCAAAGACTTTCTTTTCATCTAAGGCATCCTTTTCTACCACAATTTCCACCGCGGCTTCAATTTCCTCTTTAGCCTGTGAAAGGAAATGCGCTCAGTCAAGTCAGTACTGAATATATCCAATGCTATTTAAAGTGCTGGAGGAGTCCAGAGCAAGGAATGAACAGAATGTGAAAACATAACAGGAGTGATCCAAACACGGCCAACAGAAAACCCACATAGAAAGGTAGGAAAAATGTGTGAGAGCATCTATATTAGTCAAGAGAGGATAGCCTATACCCAAGTGTTTGATAGTATGTAAGTCCTTAAAATAACATTGAGATAGCACAACAAGCTGGTTTCAGCTATTATACTCAGTAGGTGTTTAAAGTATGGATCGATGCAAAGCTTATATGACATTATTGTTTAAATCTGACCCGTAGGTCCTTTGGGGAGGAAGTGCGTCATTTCACTACTGTGAGTCAGTAGTGTGTTTGGCCCGCACAGTGTGTACAGCCTAGCCTACAGACCTGTTGGTGCTGTAGGCCAACTGCAGTGGGTTGTGGAAGGTGTCAGTAATGGTACAGGACTCACCAGACGGGACTGAACTGGGCACTGGGATATTCTTATGATGACAGAGGTGAGTGCTACTGGTCGGTAGAGACCCTGTTGTGGCCAGCAGCCATTCTGATGTTTGCTTTCCAAGTAGTTTATGCGTGTCATGTCCACGATATGCCACCAGACACTGGACACCTTAGTCTCTGAATAGCGAAAAGTCGGAACTTACGTCAATGACTTCATGAGCTCTGACGAGGGTGGTCTCAGGTACCGAAGCGAGGTTGCTCAGGGCCTCCGACGGGGCTTTCAGTTCCTCACTTGGGACTGCGAGCGCCTGGACAGAGAAAAACAGTCAAACTTGAGGTGAGGCCCGAACGCTGTAGGTGTGTGTTTGTTCATCACTGAAGCCTCAGCATCACCTGTTCCTCAGTGGCTGGTGTGGTCACGACCGCCTTCATGACGACCAAGTCGGCAGCCACAGTGTCAGGGACAGGGTCGACTGCAGCCTGGACAGAGCAGACGGTGTAACGCATTGGTGTCACTTTCAGATGCACATCCATTTGACTTGCATTAGTGACACTGACATAGTGGGGTAAGCAAAGGGACAACAAGGCTCAATGCATTAGTCAGTCTCACCTCTACAACAGGTTTTGAGGGAGCAACCTTGGCTACAGGGGCATCTTTAAATATAGCTTTCACAGGCTCCAGTGTTTCCAGGATATTTTGTATCACCTGAAAGCAATGGGTTGGAGAAGGTTTCGTCAGGTTGATTCCAGAGCAAAAATTAGGACATCTACCATTGGTTAACACAGGCAGGACTTGGGCCATCTTTTATCAAAGGGTCTGTGTGCACAAAAAAAGACTTGCCTGACCCAGTTATCCCACAAAGCTTTGCATTTATCAGTTTTTTTACATGACTGGACAATGTGCAGTACGTGCACATATAAAATATGTACACGTACTGACCTCACCCAGTTTTCATGTAAAGTAAGCTTTATTCTTGACAGTGGAAACTACAGACAGAAATAGTCCCACCACAATTAAGTAATATCCTGTCAATGAGACAACTAAATTAAACGATGAAAAAGAAACCACTTATCTAAAAGGAAATGTAGCCTATATAATCAAGTCTATGATTCAGTTAACGTTAAATTGTAGAATTACAAATGTTGCCTGCCAGCAGTAATGGCAGGGATCAGCATTGACCCAATAATGTCCTTATTAAACCGCAATTGCGTTGGCAGAGAAGTGCACCAAATGTTGTGTGGATGTGTTTTCGCAATCTTGGATGTTTTTTTAATCTTAAAATGCATTCCTTGTGAGGAGATTGCAATGCATGGGTGTGGCCCATGGGTCTTTAGTACAACGCTTTGGGACATTCTGGGCGTAACCACTTCACTGGAATTTGCTAAGTGGCCAAAAATGTCAGGAAAATTATAATACGCCATAATAAATACAGTAGTTTTAGTCATTTCAGTGCTAACCTAAAATTTTCCCTATATCAATGATGTTCTCAGCACAAATTGCGTTATTTAAGACCAACTAATTTAAGCGGCCTTCAGTACCACATGGAAAAGTAAAGTGTTAGAGATTGCAGGGACATGATGCAACATTTTAATTTTGAACTAATTTAGACCAAATTAGAGTATTGTCACATTCTTAAATTGAATATTATATTCTTAAATTGAATATACATCACTCTTAATTTTACCAGCCTAACAGAGCTCCTGAATTGTGCAGCATAATGTCACTTGTTTCCAATAACCCCAATGTGTCCTATAATAGAAAATGAAATTGCTTGACGGACCATGTTATAACATAGTATGAAAACAATTCCCTGTGTCAGTGTACTAGATATCATAAAGTGTTAAAAACTAAAACAACTTAAACTATTTAAGATGTTAGCTTACCACTTGAACCCCCTCAGCTGCCACTGCCTTGTCAGGCTCAACCTGAAGAGAATAAATGACTAATTGAAGACCCATTCAATAAAAAAGAATATAAATGATCACATGCTTTCGTAAAACTGTTAAAGAAAATGAGGAAATATACCTCTGCTTTGATCACCGCCTGTTCAGGTTCAGCGTTGGCTTCTGCCTTGACCACAGGCTCCTGTTGTGTCGTTACAGCAAGGGCCTCTGTTCTGACCATAAGACTTGAGTCTGCTTTAACAACCGCCTCTTCAGGTCGAACTTCAGCTTTTACTGCAGGGCTAGCATCAGCGTTGACAACAACCTCTGGTTCTGGCTTTTTAGGAACGCGCTCTGCTTCGACCACAGGACTGGACTCTGCTTTAGCCACCGCCTCTTCAGGTTGAACATCGGCTTTTATTACAGTGGCAGCTTCAGCCTCAACGGTGGGCTCTGGTTCTGGCCCTTCCTCTACCTCTGCTTGAATCACTGAAACTATTTCAGCCTCCACTTCTGCTGTGAGCAACTGTTGGTCATGCGTCTAAACATGCAGTGGTTCAAGGGTTACATTTTTGGGATATGGACAGATTACCACTGAAACACTCGTATAGTCACCATAGTCTGCTTTGGGATCACTTGGACATAATTTGCATGTTTTATACATTATTTTCATTTTGCACAAAGTTTTTACCTGGGTGATCTCTGTTGTTATGGCTGCCGACTCTTTGACCTGAACAGGGACGGCAGGGAGTTAGTCTGGACATTTATAAACTAAGAGGGTTCTATGACCATTAACGGACCAGCTAAATGCAAGAGGGGAACTAGTTGCCTAGACTGTGGCACTGGAATATTAGTAAGACTTTTCTGTGTTACTAAGTCTGATGCTTTGTTCTGACCTATGCTGCACAACCTCAGTAATGTTTGATCAACAGCAGGTTTGTGGGAGAGTGGGGGATGGACACAAGCCGCCTGCTTGACAGGTTCAGGGTGTTCAGCAATAGAGTTCAGTGAATTGGAGGTAAAAGGAGGGAGGAGTGGTTTTACTTGGGGTTTACCTCAAATTCAGCAGGCGCCAAAATGGGAGCTTCGGGGATAGGTGCGGCCTAGATGAAGTGAAGAGAAAAGAGCCGTTATAAATGTACAGGACATATTCACACACTGCTACAGATCCCTTCACGGTACACGGCACACTGACGTCAAGGATGAATTTACGCTCATTTTGGTTCAGAAAGACCTGCCAGCGCCCCAAGTACTCTTCAATATAGCCTAGATAAAAGTGGTTATTACAAAACAATTCTGGTGTTGGCTTTTGCTTACAATCATTTTTGAATCAGCTGTTTAAACAATAACTATTCACCTCTCCACTTCTTGTTGACTAGGTTTTGGATGTGGCTGGAGAAATATAACCCATTTAAAGCCATAGAGCTATGAATTCAAGGACTGATCATCTGTGGTATCAAAACATAGCCGTCCCCAGGAATAATGCAAAGACTTCCTTTGGGCAAATTGGGATCTTGAGAGACGAATACATGACTATTACGCAGTGTGTCTGTCATTATCAGCTCCAACTTCTCCCACATGGTGGATGCTGACATCACCTATGGAAATTCTGTCAGTAACAGCATTTTCTGTTGTAAAATTCTTTAACAAAACATTTACCATTGATATAAACTTACTTACAAAAGTGGACAAACATCAAGCTACATGCACAAGCTATATGGATCAGCAGAAAAGCATGTCGACAGGAAAGCTTGTAGTCTTTACGATCTTGCCATACGCTTGTTTTAACTGAAACTACGCTCACTGCCTTATTCCAGTGACAGCTTTAAGTGCCCAATTTCATATTATTTTTCTGCTCCATGTGGGTGTTGCCAACAGATGCCCCTTCCGTTCTGCAACTGAAGTATGTGCATCGCTCTCATGAAACAATGTTAACTATCACAGAAAACAGTCAATATGCAAATGGATTTGACGTTCAACCTAGCCCCATACTGAGTGGTTATGTAGCCAAGTTGTTTTGGTTTGGACATGTTCACTTCAAGTCTAGGTTTTAGCAGTTTAGCCAGGGGCCATACGTAAGACTTTACTGCTACTGTACTACTGGCATAGCTACAAGCATAAATGACAAGTAGACCACTGCTGTTAATCTTATGGTTTCAAATATTCGTTCCACAAATTTGTTTGGCGTGCCTGAGATATTCTCCATTTACACTTTCTCGTCCTCCATCTACCTGTTTCCATTGACTTGTAGTGTCCCCATTCTCACATTAGCCACCACATTATGTTCCCGCCCCATACCGCCCCATACCGCCCCATACCGCCCCATACCGCCCCATACCGCCCCATACCGCCCTGGACCGGTTAATACTATTCCAGTCTTGTTTGACAAGGGAAGATGAGGAGGAGACAAGTTGTTGTTTAAAACATGGTCGTGTAAATGGTAGAGGCAGGATTCTGCACAGTGTACCTTTAAGTTCGGACCACTACATAATGATATTTATTTTATAAACGATAGGTAGGTGGTGCCCAAATATTCGTCACCCATGTCTGTAAAAGGCAAGGTCATACTTTAAGAGACCATAAGCCTTCCGTTGTTATACAGAATAGAGATGCCGACACCTCCGTCAGAGCTGCCTTTGTGTCAGCTGAGTGTGACGAGGGTGCACAACATGCAGTAACATTTCAGTCAATTACATAACGGCCCAGACCCTTCTCCACTCTAACTCTGCATGGCCAGCTGAAAGCAGAAAACAAATCTATTAAGAGCTCAAGATGGATGCTCTGAGGTTTCCCAGAAAACACACCAGGGCAGCCAACTTTATTCTCCAACCTTCCCAACAGGTAACCCTCAGTCTCCTGTGCAACATGTTTTGTCACATTGTCTATGCTTGAATAGCAACATGCATACCCAGCAGTGAACACAAACTGTATTGTTAACTGTGTTTACCAACATCTGTCAACCGTATGTTATTAATGCAAAGAGTAATGTACAGTTTCTGGGACTGGTGAATGTACTCCAATGTAAAGTCTACAAGGGCTACTTTATCAACACCACCAGATCAATAATATGGTGCTCAACTTTTTACCCTGCCTTAAAGAGACCTGTCACCCAGTAATGTGAGGAATGTGACCTATCTATCAGCAAGTCACAGATAATAGCTCCTTAACAAAACGCCCCCACCCAGTTCAGTAGTGGACTAAAAGATAACTTGGTCAAATATAGAAATCACACCCACTGCAAATAAAACTGTCCTTTCTTGAACAAGGCCATTCGGGTCATCTGCCTTATTTGATCATGTTATGTTACCAGGACAAGACATCTGTAGAATGAACTATTCACCAATGGAGAAACTTTATTGGCTTGGGTAGAGCTGTGTAGGGGAAATGAGGAACTCTGTGGGGGGCAACAGACCTACCATTAACTGAAGCACTAAGCACTGGCAGCCTTTATTCACACAGCTATAGCCACATCCTCCCCTTGCCATTGCTAGCTGCAGAACAATGTGTACCAAACTGGTCTGGTTGCAGCTGTACTGTCTCATAGACCACATTAGTAGAAGGAACCAAATGTACAGAACTGATCTGAGTGCAGCCATTTCTGGCAGGGCACAGTTCAACTCCCTCTGAGAATATAATGGACACGATGTCCCTAGTACACACAAACCTTCACAGCAGCCATTTTACTCTAGAAAATTAACAGGGAAAAAATATACACTCAGAGTTAAAAAATCTATTCCATTATCTATAAAAATGCTTACAGAGGTTAATGCCACCCCAACACTACCAACTAAACTTTCGGAGAGCAAACTAGAGAAATTATTTAACATGTGGGAGGCATGACCGTAGTAAATTCTGAAGCAAATGAATTTTAACAAAGCTGTGGAAGTGACTCAGACTATTCCAAAACCTTTCCCCATCCAGACTGAAGATCCTCTTATGATCATACAGTACCAGCCAAAAGTATGGGCACACCTCAGTATTGGTAATTCTTAATTTTTCTATTTTCCACATTCTGGAATAATAGTTAACACATAAAAACGATGCAATAATACATATGGAATCATGTAGCAACCCAAAAAGTGTGAAAATTATCTAAATACATTTCATTTAGTAGATTCTTCAAAGTAGCATTGCTGTAAAGAAACCACTAGGGTGGGATACCAATAAGAAGAAAACAGGTGAAATGGACACTAGACAGGTGAAAATCTGTCCTTTGGTCTGATAAGTCAAAATTATGGATTTCTGGTTCCAACCACCATGTCCTTGTGAGACACAGAGTAGGTGAACAGATCTCTTAATGTGTGGTTCCCATTGTGAAGCATGGAGGCACATGTGTGAAGGTGTGGGGGTGCTTTGCTGATGACACTGTGATTTATTTTGAATTCAAGGCACACTCAACCAGCATGGGTACCACAGCATTCTGCAGTGGTACACCATCCCATCTGGTTTACACTTAGTGGGACTATACTTTCCTTTTTAAACAACACTTGACAGTTCAGTTAGGCAGACTACTATCACACATTATAGGTTTTGCAGGCATTGATTCACCAGAATATACTGATCTGTAGTCTCTAGTATAGCAGAGGGAGGTAAAGGTAATGACATTTCTGTCAAGTGTAGTAGGTGATATGCAAATATATCAGAAGCTCCAGTATATCCAGTCTGGAGGAAAAGTTCTGAGAAAAACGTGGTCCTCAACCCCTGCGTTATAACACTGATTATTCAGTCTGCCTTCTGAGGCAGCAGCATGGATCTCACATACCCAACCTGGAACATCTGAGCTCCCACAATGCTTTTGTTAAAAATAAATCTCTCCATTGCCAATAAAATGAATTCCAAACTAAACTAGAAATGTCCAACATCTGCCCTTCCACACCAGTAAATAAATAGCTTGCACATTATATGAAGGCCTAGAGAACATTTGTAGAAATCAGTCCTGGCAACACACTGCCCTCCTCAAATCTCCCCATCTCCAGTAAAATCTCATGCCAGGCAGAAAGTGTAAATTTATAGGGGCCCCACAAGCAAACATCCAAATGGGAATGAGCAGGAAAGGGGTAGGGGGAGCAACTGGAGCTGAGAGAACGCTGCCTGGTACAAAATGTTCTGTCTCCAAATGCCCCGCCCACTCCCTCCAGGATAAGATGACCACACACCCTATGAGAAAGTTTGTCTCACCGGTGTCTCAATGGTAACGTCCAGTCTCCTGAGTATTTACCGCACTGTGAAGATACTGACCAGCCGACTGACCAGAAACATCTCTTTCCGGCCTCTCTCGACCTGCACCCATGGCTATGACATGTATGCACACATCTCAGCCCTCCTGAGTACAAAGAGGTGCATATCTTCCCAACTGAATAAAACTATTCCGATAATGAATACAAAGCTGGTGTGTGAGTCTGGCTCATCCGGTAAAGTGGGTCGGGAAGAGGTAAAGAGGTAACGTTGAGGAATTAAAGAGTTAAACTGCTACCTGGGCTGTCAGACTGTGCAGCTCTTCCCTTCATGGGCTGACTGTGAGCCCAGGTCATATAATCACAATCCCTTCACTTCTTTCTCCACACTCACATGCCTGTTATCCCAAATCAGCAAGATTTCAATAACAGGACAGAGTAAAACACACTCAAACGGTGACATAAATCAAACAGCTTAATGGTAGATTCTACCACCAACCTTCTACTTACACAGGATGTAAATCCCACAGAAGTGTTACCCAGAAGCAATACCAAGTCCTGTGAAGCAGAAGTGTTAGCTAATTTATAAAAAACTATCAATAGGTAATTTCATGTTACTTAATCGCTCTCAAAACAAGTGAAGACTGTGTTAATGCAACTTGTATTGAGACTGCAATATGGGCCATTCCTATTCTTTACATAGTTAATTATGTATAAACTCTGTTAAAAATTAGTCTGTTTTCTGAATCCCCACTCCCCTCCAGCCCACATATATACCTCAGGGAAGGTATAACACTACTTCATTTAATTTCTGGCCAACCATTTTGCACAGCGAAGTCAAATAAATGTATTTATGTTGCAGTGTTGCACAGTAATTGGGTCCCGTCGTCAAACCACACCTAAACCTTTATTCTCTCTGTCAGCAAACGAATTCTGCATGGGAGAGAGGTTCCTTACCTCTGTTAATGGCTCTGGTTTTGGAATCAAGTGTTCTTCAACATCCCGCATTGCTGCCATTTCTCCTGTTGGGTGCTCTCCTGAAGCTTCTGCTGGGACTTCCACTTCTAT
>JACXGJ010008706.1:13811-26435 GCA_016801105.1 Esox niger
CTGCTTCAACCTCCACTGGTGTAACTTCAACCTCCACTTGTGCCAGTTCAACCTCCATCTGGCCTTTTTCAACCTCCACTGGCGGTTTTTCAATCTCAATTGGGGCAACATCAACCTCTACTGGGGCTTTTTCAACCTCTACTTGGGCTTTTTCAACCTCAACTGGGGCTTTTTCAACCTCAACTGTGGCTTTTTCAACCTTCACATGGGTAACCTCATCTGGTACCACCACACTTTCTGCAGCTGCCAACACTTGCTCAGGCTCCGGTACTTGGACTGGGGTCAGCGGCTCTACAACTGGGACCTTTACTACCGGAGGGGGGTGGGTTAGGGGTGGAATATATGTTGCTTTGAGGGTGGGGACAAGTGTGGGACATTTTGATATTTCGGGGGGCCGGACAAGGGGAGGACAATTTGATGTTTTTAGGGGGGGGACAAGTGGGGGACATTTAGATATTTTCGGAGGGCGGACAAGTGGGGGACAATTTGAGGATTTTTTGGGGGGTGCAAGTGGGGGACATTTGGATATTTTAGGCGGTGCCAACACTGCTGACACCCCTGGGGTCCCTTTCCCAGTGCCAGTTCCAGCAACATGCTGATCCTCCAGGACTCTCCTCTGGGCCTGCTGTAATCAGACAGAGAGACAAAGAATCAGAGAAGTTTTTCAGATGAACCTTTGAATTGTGCTGCACTGGATAAATATTGGCTCGATAAAACGTGGGGATGGGTTGCTGAAGGTAATGCAGCCAGAGGCTTGTTCTTTGTTGAATTCCTTGTCTAGCTGACATCTGAAGGGAGAAAAGCTTTTCTATTACATGAAATACCAGGGATGCCAAACTAGGACCAACATGTTTTTCCAGCGAGGACAGAGGGCTAAACCTTTGGGCTATGGTACCAATCAGTGGGGGGATGGGGGGGCAGGTTGGATAATGGTGGTAAATTAGCTGAATCGGAGTGATTCTGACGGGTGAAGTCAGGCGGGGCCGAAACCTGCAAGTCAGCAGGGCTCTGGTCTCCGGATGTGCCCCCACAGGGCCGACAGTGAACTAATCACATCATAATCGTATTATAATCAGTTTATAATGGCGGTATAATCACACCCTATGCCTTGTTAGCTGCTAGAGAGGGCCGGCCAGCCAGCACAGTTTTCAAAGCCGCCAAATGCATAAGCCGAGTGTGTGGACATACAAAAACAGTCGTGCCTTTGGTCTGTCAAAACAACTCCGCCCCATCGTACTCCATATGATCAAATAGGAGTTTTCAGGGTGAAAATGGGAAGGGTTTGAAGAGCATTTACTGGCACTGACATTTTTTTTAATATAAACTGAAGGAACTATTCTGAATGAGCAGAGGAACATGTGAAAAAGTACAAGTAAAGAAAGGCACTGAAGCAGAACATGCTCAGACCATCAATCGGCAACAAAGTGCCTTCCCTTCCTGAGCACAAAGGGATACATTTTTATCTGGGCTTCTCTGAGAGGGTTCAAAGATTGTGCAGGCCCTAAAAAAACAGTCTGGCGGAGGGCATGCCTACAATTCAATACCAAATACAGCCATGGTTTGAGTTAAGGGCCAGAACTGGGGGAGGGTCATTAGGAGAACCGCATCTCCATAATGAGAAGTATTTGCAAGGGATCTGTGTGTACAGTGTTAGCTAGCTTATCACAGAGCAATGTCAGCCCTTGGAGAATGTTAATAACCCCAATGTTATTAATGCAACGTGATACGGAAAGTGATTTGTTGTGATTTGTAGATTAGGCCAACACAATAAAAAATTTATGAAAGTTCCCATTGTTGAGTACACAAGTGTGGTGCGTGGGGGAGGGGGAAACTAGGTAGGCTTATCTGGACTGCTTCATGTGAGCGTGCTACTTTCGTCTCATCCCACCTCACATCTGAATGCACAATATAGATGTTTAAAAAAGTATATTTTAAATGTGGTGGACGAACGTTAAATGAATACGTTAGTTACGTAGGTTAAACGTCAAGTTGCGCGTGAGCGTCGTTGAGCGCGATAAGGACCAATATTAGAGCTAGTGATGCACATTTCAATCACATTTACAAAATCTATGTAATAACATGACCGTGTCACTGTTTGTCACATGGACAGATCACTTTTGGCCTAGAAGGCTACAAATCACAATAAAATGTCATGCATGAATCAATCCTGTTTGTCAAACGTTGGCAACTTTACGAATGGCAATGAGATAAACTGATAAACGAACCACATCCAATGTGAAGGTGCCCGTCATGTACTGGGATGGAATATAGTGGATGGCTAGAAATGTATTAGATGAGGGATAAATTGGCGGTGGGTTGTTCGCAGATGTCCAGTTGGTTTAAAAATGCATGACTGTAGTTTGGGTTTCACAAACAATTGTTAAGAGACTTAACAATTATTTTTAAACGGTCCATTTTGTCTGATGTTAGTTGAACGGAAATTGATTAAATCATAAATGCTCACTAATTGCCGTGGTGGAGGGGAAAGTTTAAGGCGCAGATTAAAACACAAAATCAGAGGTTAAATTATAATCCGGTAAACCTGATGGTAACCCAGGTGGCGCGCACTTACCACCCTCCTCATGCGGCGCTTGTTCTTCTTCCTCTTGCTGGGCATTTTCAAGTAACGTTATCAGTCAACAAGAAATACCTAAGAACTTTGATTAACGTCTTCCCGGAGATAAGAAGAATTTGTGCCTCGGAATAGAGAACTTGGCGAACGTACCCTGGTCTAGTGACCAGATGTTACTGATGGACAGAACTATTTGGATCTTTTTAAACCCCTCGTTATTGTTTTTTTCATCTCTGACTGGACCTATCGGAGAAGGGGATTGTGGAGGGGGTGTGTGAGCGGTTTATTAGCAAGGACTGGGCTTGCCTGGCTTGCAAAGTTGCGCTGATTTCTGACGTTATGTAACTCCGTCGTTTTGAACCCGCCGGGGGCTTCAAAAACGCTTTCGTGCTCGAATGTGTTGACACATGCACTGTCGCACTGCATGGTTTGCTGAAATGCATTGTCTTTCTCACTTTATTCTTGTCCAATTGCATTTAAGGATCCCTCAATGCGGAAACGATATTGGGTGAGGGTAATGAAAGAACACAAGTGAGAAACAGGATAAAACCATTAGATTATCTTTAAACCTAATTCCCAGTTTTGCCAGATTTATATGGATTTTTACCTATAATAACTTACAATATAAGCAAAATAGTTTTACTTTCTATGAAATATTTCCTATTACTACTTAGAGTATGGATAAAATATGTGTTTCCCCCTTAATGGCAACTAAGGTAAAGAGCAGGTTCTCTGGTGTAGGCTACTGGTCATTTAAAAACATTAATGTTAGTAAACACTGATTGGCCAGCTCATCCTCCCCAGGGTGACAGCTACACCTAGGCCCTTTTCAAATGTTTCAAGTTTTTCTAAATTTGTATTCTCCAGTAGATTATCATAAAACAAATCCATCATTAGCTTGGTAGAAATAGCAAATTAAGGGCAAAAAGGGCAAAGCCTTTGAGTGCCGAAAATGTGGCTAACATAGAAAACCAACCAGTTGGCCTGTGGGCTGCAAGCACAAGAAAATCTAGATCAGCACCAGAACCAGGTTAACGTTTGACATGGATGTCTGGCCATCTAAACCCTAGGCATGGATTGTTAAACCGTGACTTAAATGCACCACATAAAATGTTCAGTACGTGTCAAATATCAAAATCGATTGTGATTCAATCATTTTAGAACAGACCACTGCTAGCCTGGCATGGAACCTTCTTGCTTGATGGATGAATAACTACAGTAGGTGTCTGAGAGATTATGTACTTTGCTCAATGGGCTCCAAATACTTACCTATGAATGTGTGGCATCCAAAATATATCGACAGTCAATTTTTTGGGTTGCAAATATCCTAAATTAAAGAGCATAATTTGTCTTAAATTATATTTTATTTATACAGAATTTACATGTATTATGAGGTGTACTAGAGTACATTTTCCCAGTTGGATTGTTTTTCCAGAAGTTTAAAAAAGGTAATATAGTTTATATTGCAAGTAAAAATTCCTTACAAGAACTTCTCAAAATGCACTTTAGTTTAAGAAGTCAAATCCTTTGGAACAACAAGTTACTGCATTGTAATAATGCAGATTTGACATTATTTAGTCTGTGGTTTACTGTTTTAATTCTCTCACTTAGATTGCACTTTCAGGAGCTTTAACAATAAAAGCCAGGTTAAAGATGGTTAATTAATTGTCTGCTGTTAGTACACATGAATCGCAATTTCTTCGAAATGTACATTTCAATTTTAACCAACCAAATCCTGTGTAACAACTGATAATTACATTATTTTCTTTCCCAGGTGAGCTATGGCAAATTGGAGAGGGTCCAGGAATCGATGGTGGCGGATGAATCCTAGATGATGTTCCAATCTGCATGGTCAAAGCAGTCCTTAAGCAGTGAGTCAGCTGCCCCTGGGCCTCATCTCACAGTCTTGTTTGGTGGGCTGAGGGAACAGGGAAACATGATCTGATTGGCCAAAATGGGGGAATCACAAACATTAGCGTAAACACGGACCAACGTATTGGCCCTCGTGGCGCGGGTTACATGTTGGTGATTTTTTTGAAGGAGTTTGTTCTCTTGCTGGCTATTATTCTAATGCTGATCCCCGAGTGCCGTCTTGATGATAGCATCACCACAGACAATATTTTCCAGGCTTTTTTTGTCAGCTATTAGATATTAATCCTCAGTGGTCAATATCTAATACATTTAATATTTAATCATAAGTCATATTTGCCTAAGGTATGTTTCATGATGTGTAACAACAATGATGTGCAGAGTCTGTGGTTTTGTGTAGTATATGAAGGGGAAATCTCACAGATGTTCCCACCTTGTGTAAGTTACCTGAATTATAGCAACAATCCATTCAAACCAACTTTCCACTTAATGAAGGTTTTACTTTCACATTTGCTGGACCAGTTTGCAAAAGCTATAAAAACAGTATTTTCAGATGTTTAAAAAACTGGAAATAAAAATATTTTACAATGATTCCCTGCATGTTTGAATGCTTGCTTTGTCACTTGAGCAGAAATTGAGTGACTTTGCAGAATTTCAGCAACCAGGAAATAGCAGAAGGGTGTTACGCTTGCCCTTGTCTGGCATTTTTTTGTTTGAGGAGAGATGAACGTGTGTCTTAATGATGAAGTTGGATCAGAGGTAGGGTGCCATTCTTTCATTTGACAAAAGAAGGTGGTGTGCTTTCTTTTGACCAACTGAAATCCTGAAGGAACATATATTTCCACTATTACTGCAGACATAATTTCTTATATTACAATCGAAATAATGTCATTTAACGTGTCTGTGGGACAGATGAAAGTTCCATTTATGATCTAGATGTATGGGCATTCCATTCCAAGTTTGCAGGCTGACTTCATCCAATACTTGTTAAAAATCGATTGAAATCAAAAAACAATTCCACACCAGTACACATTTTCCTCTTCAACTTGAAGGACGACACCCAGAGCTTAAATATTATGCTGTACAACGATTTCCATAAATAGGTTTTAATTTTAGTCATTGTGGAAAAATGTTCCTTGAAATTCTACCAGTGCTGTTTATCCTATTTGTAACGTCTCTGGGATGTTTTTGTGTTTCATTCTGTGTCTTTGTCTTTTCATTCTAGTATGTTGTATCTCTATGCTTGGTTTGCCTCCCATTACTCCTGATTATGTCTACCTGTTGGCCCCCTAGCACTCCCTATTTATTCTGTTCACTCTGTCTTTTACTTTGTGAGGTATTGTTTGTTTTGCGCACATTACTAAGCCGGTTTTCTGTCCTTGACATACAGACAGATGGACATACATATATGTATGTACATACATACATGTATATAAAGATATACTAATCGTATTTATTGGTTCTGCTTGTCGACGTTGATTCTTGCCTGATCCCTTTTGTACTTTTGGCTTCTATTGGGATTGTTGGAACTATTGACCTATTGCTTGCCTTTTGGACCTCAGATCCAGCCTGACCCCTTTGGTATCTTAGCCCTCCAAATAAAGATATTGCGCTCTGCGCTTGAACCATTTCCCTTTCCTTGAGTGCGTCTATTGTGGGCACAAAAACTTTTCCAACCCATCCTGTTTTTATACATCACCAAACTAACGTCTTTTCAGAGATGGATCCTAAACAACAATTTCGGATTTCAGACAGGAATTATATCAAAATGAGGGCAGCCCTCTGGTGGACACAACAGAAGGTAATTTTTCCCTGCTAGGATGCCCTCATATCTATAATAGATTTTTAGCTAGATTGGCTGAAGATAGCTGAAGTTGTTATTGGCAGAGGACTGAACCATTGGTTAGAGTTTATCCTGGGTCATTGGTCACAGTTCATCCTGTCTCATGGACTACTTTCTTGGTGAGGAATCATCTAACATAACGTTGTAAAGTCAGAAAAATCTCAGAATCTGTTTCAATGGAGAATCAGCGCTGCTTTTCTTTTGTACCTGTTAGTATCAACACATGTTTGCGTTTGTTGTGGTAACGATGCATCGTAAAAACACTCGTACGCCGATGTTCCCTGCTATGAGGCAACCAGGCCCTGATCCTTCCTATGCTGCTCCCCCTACCACACCCTCAGGGGGACCTAAAGAATGTTATCTGTCAACAAACCCCAGCCACTGGCCTATGGCTCCTAGCTCAACATACCTACCCCCCCGACATTTTACTATCCCCGTCCCAACACCTACACCGTCATGTTGACCCCTGACCCTAACCAACGCTCGGCATTATTACCATGGCCACCGGCTGTGCTCCCGGTACCTCCCGGTACCTCCCGTCCCCTGGCAGGCTGCCACCGACTCCCTGTGAACTTACAGCGCCAGTGACAATAATGCCCCTCTGTTCCCGTGGGCTGCATGGACAAAGATAGCACCACCCTGACTCACATGGCTGAGCATGTCGAAAATTAATCTGAGTGTCTCTTTTAGGCATTCAAATCAGGGAGCGGAGCGAGTGATGAGAGTACAGCAGTGATTCAGTTGGCCTGTCGCTCAATCCCACAGCAGACGGAGGAGCGCCAACTGCTATGACCCGTTACCAGTCAACAGTCAGTATGAAGACACACACACACACACGTGTGCCCTCTTCCTTCCCTTGCTTCGTTCCCCCCACTATTTTTGTCTGTCTTTCATTATCTTTTTTTCCTTTCTTTTCCAAGGCAGACCCCCAGGCATGTTTGTTGAGTTCATTTCCGCCGTGCCCAAGTCCCAGATGTGGGTTATAGCCACATATAGTACATATGAAATAAGCAAGCTGCAGCCAGAGACAGGCAGCAATTCTGTTTTATCTAAAAATATTGAGACTGTTTCAAATATTGAGTTTTGGGGATTTAATTCCACAAGCCTGAACTATTTTTCAAAGTTCAGTCAAATTTAGGTGGCTCAAATGCATACCTTATTATCCTTGAGATGTCTCTAAAACTTAATTGGAGTTCAAATGCAACAAAGTTAATTGGACATGATTTATAAAGGCACATACCTGTCTATTTAAGGTCAGCATAAACCAAGCCATGAAGTCCAAGGAGCTCTCTGTTAAAATCTGATAAATGAAAATCCTTCCTAGAGCTGCTTGTCAGGCCAAACTAAGCAACATGGCCTTGGTCAAGGAGGTGACCAAGAACCCAATACCCACCTCAATTTCCCTGCAGAGATGGAAGTATCCACCAGAACGACAACCATCTCTGCAGCACTCCAACAAATAGCCAGCTAACGCCTAACCACCATTCAAATATCCTGGTAGCATAGCTAGATAGTATAATGAAATCAGTGGGTGTAGCTGTTGTTAGCTGCCCATATACACTATGTACTTAAATGTGAAATTCACATGCAAGTCATTTTGTTGAAGGTCAGTGGGGAGATTCACATTTGTTACCATGACATTTCCATTGTGTGTTTCATTATCCTCTTCAACTTCAATCTATAAGATTAGCATCATTAGTGGTACCGTGTTCCGTGAAGAACATCTCAATGAACTTTGTCATTACTCCAACAATGGTCTTTACATAATCAACATTATCTAAAGGCAATCTAAAAAAGTGTGTTAAGTCTGGTCTACAGTACAACAATGTTTAACTAGAGTGGAAAGTTAGGATAGTGTCAGCCTAAAACAAATGGAATTGAAAAAGATCAGCACAGCTTTAGCAAAGGGAATGATTTGTTAACCGGGGAAGGTGATCAGACCATTCAGTGGTCTTTAAGGTATCACTGGTCAGTTCACTGTCTTTAAGGTATCTCACCAACGCTTTGCCGTTCCCACCATCTGACTGAAACTTTGTTTCCTCTGACTAATATGATATAAAGTTGGCAGTTATGTTCTGACTCAGTGATGACAATCAACAAAGGTGAAGGGTCATCTTAATGCTACAGAATACAAAGACATTTCAGACAGTCAGGTGCTTCCAAAGTTGTGGCAACAGCTTGGGGAAGCCCTTACCTGTTCCAGTATGACTGAGCCCCTGTGCACAAAGAGGTGTCCGTAAAGACATGGTTTGATGAGGTTGATGTGGAGAAACTCTAGTGGCCTGCACAGAGCCCTGACATCAACCCCACTGAACACCTTTGGGATGAGTTAGAACAGCGATTGTGAGCCAGGCCTTCTTGTCCATCATCAGTGCCTGACCTCACAAATGCTTTTTTGACTGAATGGGCACACATTCCAACAGACAGTCCAGAATCTTGTGGAAAGCCTTGCCAGAAGTGTGGCGGCTGTTATAGCTGCAAAAGGTGGACCAACTCCATATTAATTCCCATTGTTTTGGAATGGGATTTCCAATAAGCTCATATAGGTTTGATGGTTGGGTGTCCACATACTTTTGGCCATAGTAGCATATTATCGTGTGGGGGAATGTGAAGCCAGTGGTTGCAAGCGAGCAGATCATTGCACTAAATTCCTGATTGTTTTAGGTTGCGACCTAAATATTTTTCAATTATGAATTTATTTCCTCCAAAATATATTTTGTTCAGGCTTTGTTAGGATTTTCGGAAAATAGAGATCTTTGAACAAGCACAACGCCGCTAGATGTTTTGTCTTTGAAATGGGAATGTATTTCAGCTGTATTACTGGGGTTCAAACCCAGCTTGCCGATTAGCTCAGGGTTTCCTACGGAGGCAGGCAAATGGCCAGCACCGCCTATGTTGGCTGAGATTAGAAATGGAATTGGGTTGCATTGCGCTCTAGTGGCTAACTGTGGCAGCTTGGGCATCTGTGATCTCAATCATTGTACAACCCCTTCAAAAAATTATCTCATATGGCTGCATTTTCCATTCATTGTTCTTCTACAATAAATATGAACGGATTTACCAACTTTGCATAGAAGCACCCACAGCCATGACAAACGTCCCAATTAGCCCCAAATTGTAGAAGTACACTGAATGGATTAGCCCCGGGGCCATTCAATTCCCATCCTGGTCAGAAACACTTTGGGTTTCATTTTCTTCTTCCAATAAGGGACACATTCAGAGTTGGGACACTGGGTGCCAGCAATTAAATACCGGGGGGTAGAAACAAAAACCTAAGTACTTCATGCCTCTGGAAACAGACCAGTGGTGATCAATTCTTACACTGAGGGAACCTGCTGGTTTACTGTTCTACTGCATCATTAATTGCACCCGCTGGTGTCCCTTTCCTAAAATCAGTTTCTGATTGGACGGTGGCAATGAAAATATGGAGTGCAACTTACTACGAGGTCCAGATTAGAGTTTGAGGTTACTCTTTTCTTTGAACAAAAAACAAGATATTAATTGGTTCTTAAAGCCCACACTATATAAGTGACGTATATTGCATTGTGGGTATGAAAAGAGTCTGACTTTAAAAACACCATGTGATCAAAGGTCACAAGTGTTGAAATCATGTGGGTGGGTCGCTGCAGTTGCTACTCACAATCTTGCGACAATTTACTCGCCCGTTTGGGAGGCAGTGTCATTAGGGAACCAACCGAATCTGACTCACATATCGCAGGAGTAGTAGTTTTTGTTGATAAAATATAACCCAGACCATTTTTTTGATGTTGTAAATGCAATGCATTGAATAGCCATTTCGATTGGTCATATTTAAATCGTTTATCCGGTCAAGAAATACGAGAGGGTAAATGTTAATTATTTGTTCACTTCCTAACGTATCTCCATCTATTGGCGACTAGAGCGCTTTATCATTTCTGGATAAATGGCGGACTCTACTGGACAAAGCTGCAACGGTGTGAATACTGATTGACTGACTGATTTGTATTGATACGAATTTGTTGGTTTTATTTTTTTGTGATTGTTACCCAGAATTGCACACTCCAACAAGAAGTTTAGTTGATCAACACATTTCTTGTGTTAATATAAAACTATATTTTTTAATACAGGATATTAAATCTCATTTTGTCCTACCGTGCTTCAAACCATCTCTGATATTTGCACAAAAGTAGGCAAAAGAGGATCTGAAATGCACATCAAATAGGTCACATCTTACTTAATTATTTTCCCCACTGAGTATTGTTGCACTACGGTGCAAATATGCAATATTTTGTAAATAATTGTCTAGCTTAAATTTGGTTCCATGGTTTAATGCTTAAAAACGTAGACATCATGTAGCCAAAAGAACCGCTCGTTTGATCAATGTGATTCGGTCCCCAACCTCCAACAAAAAGCTGTTCATTTGTTAATGATCCACCACGTACATCAACATCAGTAACTATTTCAGCAGCAGCCCAATTTTCTTTGTCCTTTGTATTAACTTGCTGATTAGCTAGCACCATTAAAAAAAAGTAAAAGCAGTGCATTTCACAACCAGTGGGAGTTAAAATTCATATTTGTGGATTATAGGGAAAAACATATCTGCTGGATCCATCTGTAATAATATAATATAACATAAGATGCCATTATGGGGCAGACACTAGATTATAAGGAGTCTTGGATAGGTAGTAGAGACAACAATAGGTCGCCAATTTATAAAAGGGCCATGTACAACAACAACAAAAATTTAAGGCAAGGGTGATGTAGTAAATGTCAGTTTCATTGTGATAGAAGAAATAGCTAAATCCAACAATTCAGCTACCAGGGTTGTTTGAAGCAAATGCTTAAATGTCGTATTGTATGGTTAACAGAATTAAATGTCTACATTGCAAGACAGCCAATATTTATTTCCTGCCTGTTGGGCCCTGTCCGGGGACTCCTCCGGATAGGCCCAGACTGTCACTGGACCACCCCCCTGTCTCGGACCCAACGTCTTACGCTGCTATATTATTGTGCTGGGGGAGTAGGGTCTACATTTTCCCTTTTTTCTGTCATTTTAAACTTAGGAGGACATGAGGTCTTAACCCACACCTGCGGAGTACCGGGCTTGGCCTGTTGCGGTCCCTGTCCAGAGTCCTCCTGGTTGTGTTGCAGATCAAGACGATACCTGAAGATTTCAGCTGCCACTCTGCTGACCCCCGCCTCCCCCATCTGTCCCTGTCCTTGTCCATCTGGTCATGCCTCCGATCGGGACTAGGTCCAAATAGACTCTGTGCTTAGCCGACATGCATCAAACTATTAAAATTTGGACTTTTAATATGTTCACACAGCACAGCTAGAAGGACTGGTCACCCCTCGGAGCCTGGTTCCTCTCTAGGTTTCTTCATAAATTTCGGCTCTCTTAGGGAGTTTTTCCTAGCCACTGAAGTTCATCACTATTGTTGTTTGCTCCCTGGGGTTTAAGGCCGGGTGTTTTGTGAAAGCACATTGTGACAACTGCTGATGTAAAAAGGGCGACTAAGTGACTTATTATTTTAGATTAATTTTAAGTACAGAGACATATTTGGCCTCATAACCTGCTGAAACACCATGCCCCTCTGTTAGCCAACTCAGCTGTGGCCTTGCAACAGGTAATGGATAAATGACACCACAGCAAAATACATCTCTTTGGTCAATGATCACGGCTGCCTACAGACTTTATGTAGTTAAATGCAGTTAAATGCATTTAACTACGCAGTTAAATGCATACTATATAGGCCTACTTGTTGAATGCTCTGTGGTCAGGCGTGTCTGGGCCCTGTTTGTTCCCTTAATCTCCCTCAACAGATTGCATAACCGATCTTCCTTGTCTATGTAAACGCCTTTATGAAGTCCACCCAACTCTGACTGTAGAGGGTAATCTGCACTTTAAAACAGGTCCTGTGGGAAACATGGAACAGCAGGGTCTACCACAAAACCACGGTAGATCCATCAACACTGAGGAGAATCACCATATTCCTCAGGGACCATGCCGTCACTGGGTCACCGACAACAGAGACCCAGAGATAGCAAGCGCAGTATTCAGTGTTCGTCACGCTGCTCAGACCATCACCAACGCAGCCACCCGAACACCATGACCATGCTCGAGCAATAGCCAGTTTGGGACGCAGCATAAAATAACAAGTGTAGTTACTGGCGATTTCGTTTGTTTTGAATATATAATAATAATATAAATGAGGGGTTAAACTCACTATACATAAATGAGGAGTTAAACTTATATAATATATATATATATATATATATATATATATATATATATATATATATATATATCAGAGGTTAAACTATACAGCTCCGGAACAAATTAAGAGACCACTGAAACTTT